>JASZXT010000099.1:0-56388 GCA_035521555.1 Lecanoromycetidae sp. Uapishka_2
CCCCAACCCCAAACCAACTGCCAACAACCCAACCCTTTAGTTCTACACCACACTCGAGTCTCACTTTCCGTCACATCACATCTATCAATCTCGAACCTATTACTCGCATGATCAAGACACGAGGTCTCCCCGAGCGCCGCATCAACTCATTATCTTACGGCCCGCAGGGCGCGGCTGAAAGGCCGTCCCACTCTAGATTTAGAACTAGAGTAAACTGGCTCGACTGGCTTACTGCACTGCCCTGTTCGACAGACAACATCCTCCCACCCTGACACACACCTGCGCCCGCATACTCGCGACCACTTTCGGCCGGCCAGCCTCATCATCCTTCTGGAAGTTCATCTAACCATCCCTTGTATTCTATCTATTTCACCAATTCAATCCGTTCCATTCCATCCTTCTCATTAGGACCCTACGATCGATGATCTCGCGGCTTCAATTTTAGACTTCTAAGCCTCTTGAGGCTCTCCGCCTTTTAGCACGAAGTCATCCTTGTATAACCCAAATGTACGTCTACCACTTCAATCTCAGTCGTGGATGCGAGTACTTTCACCTTTCCTTTACTTAGTGATGTCCATCAGTTTGACATGTTCATCGTATCAATGATACCAATGCGAGCGCTCTTTCGTACAGTAAGACGTGATGAAGGCTGGCTTCTGTGAAAAGTCATTGCCGACGTGTGGTAGTAGAACGCTGTTGGACAGAAATCTTCAATGGACTACCGTCTCATCCTTTGTCATCATCGTTGCGGTTTTTCGTTCCGTCATCTTCGTCTCTGCAGATGCCTACAGCGCTCAATTCGAAGCAATTCGGCAGGAAAACGCTTTCATTGAAGAGTCCAAATTATTAGTCTTAGCTGCGAACGACTTCTCTGATCATCTCCAACAGATCTGTCCCCACCCTTGATGGTCTTGAAAGGAATTCTCTCATGGAAGTCGCGGACTACCGGCTTTGCTTTCTGCGCTGTTCATAAGAGAAAGGGGAAGACTACGTCTTCCCCACTCGAACGGCGCCAAGCTGGCGGAAGCTTACGACGACGACGACGAGGGCCTGATTCGACGATCTCCTCCCCTGCAACGCCGAATTGTCAATCTCAGACCCTCACCATCACCAGATTATATACCACCTCCGGAGAGGACTCCCACTCCTGAGCGCTCGAGTAGGTTACCAAACTCCAAAAGACGTCGTCAAAAAGCCCAAGCTTCGCAAGGGGACGCAGTACTTATTGGTTTTATGGGAGGGCTGAACCATCCAGATTTAGCTACAAGAGCTGGCGAAGAGACTTTGCCGCAATCCGACGACAGCGACCTTGACATTGACGAGCCAATGGGAGATGGTGACGGCTCACGAAATAGAGACAGCAGTGACCTAGGTATCATTGCGAAGAACGCAGTGGACCTCGTCGAGGGCAATAATGGCCGAAGTAATGACCATCATGGCACCTCAATTCATGAGAGTACACGACCTGAGCGTCCCAAGATCGACACCCAAACTGTATCGGGAGATCCAAAAAGTACAAGCCAGCTAGGATCTGGCGATCGTGACCAGTCCAATAGCCACCCCACGAAGCCTGCTTTGGCTACGGTATCAAATTCTACCACAAATGGATCAAGATCCAGCCGCTCGCCTTCAAGAAGCATTGCTTCAGGGAAAGAGTCAGACTCTGTCGCGATCTCGCCGTTGTTGCGAAAATTCACAATCCCCAGCTCAGAGAGGGGCCCCACCGAGACTTTGCCAGCTATGCAGAATTCCCCACCATCAAGTTCCTCGAAGTCTCCCAGTGGTCAGCAGAAATTGCCTTCACTAAGTCAGATACAATTAGAACCTGCTTTATTGGATGTCAGATCACCAAATGAGCATCTTCACGGGATTAATCGATCGCCTTACCCAATGAACAACGGGACTGTCAATTCACCTCCAATTGGTTCGATAGCACCAAGGCCAGGCCAATACCCTAGCCCTCGCACCCGAATGATGAATGGCTTTCAACATTACCCATATGGTCAGCCATCGCCCGCCACAAGTGATGCGTCCCCCAGAGACTCAAACATGTCACCCCCTGATAAGCCTCTATCTCAAGCTTTCTACTCTAATGGACGGACACCACGGAGTGAAGAGCTGACACCTCAGTCGGCGCACAGCCAGGAAAGCGGAAGTAGCTTCAGCACAGCGCCTTCACCTCATCACATGGAGGGTCGTCCCATACTTCCCCCTCTGACAGGGCTACCGAACGGAGCGATGATGACCGGTTCCTTCAAATGTGACCATGTGGGTTGTACTGCGGCACCCTTTCAGACACAGTATCTTTTGAAGTGAGTGTTTCGAGTGAAGAAGCTTGTTTGGCAATCCACTGACGCTCAGCATAAGCTCCCATGCCAACGTCCATTCTCAGAACCGACCTCATTACTGTCCCGTCGCAGGATGCAATCGTGCGGAAGGCGGCAAAGGCTTTAAAAGGAAGAATGAGATGATACGTCACGGCTTGGTTCACGAGTCACCAGGCTACATATGTCCATTCTGTCCTGAAAGAGAACATAAATACCCAAGGCCTGACAATCTACAAAGGTGGGACGCCCAGATCTACTGAGGTGCTCCTTCGTTGGGGACTTTAGAATGCTAACTCATCGTACTACAGACACGTCCGTGTCAATCACATTGACAAAGATACAAACGATCCTCAACTACGTGAAGTGCTTGCTCAGCGATGCGAAGGTGGCAATCGAGGACGACGAAGACGCCTAGGGAGTTGACAACATTCTACTCTGCACGTGTGTTTGGCGTGACCGCAACTTGGTGAATGGAGTTCTTGGACTACTGACGACGACCCCCAGCTGTCATGAAGGCGCATATAGGATGATACCCAGGCAGGAGAGCTAGGGAATCAAAGAATTTAAGTGACGAACTTTGCTTGTGTCATATGAGGATACGACTTAATGTAAATCTCGGTACTATCAGCCGATTGCGATCATGAGAGAGTGGCTCTCAAACATACTTCAAAAGGCGTTCGCGCCTTGAACCATGATCCCTGTTTAACGAATTGCGTATCATGGGTGGTGGAGCTTCGCTGTTGACTTCACTCTCAAACATCCACCTAAAGATCCTTCAAGGCACTCCACTGTCATGTTCTTAGTGAGCCTTGTTTAGTAGGAGTAGGTGGGAATTACCATAATTGTTCATATCGATCGTTAGGAGTCTGAATCCTAGTTCGTATCGCATAGTTGCTCAATTCTGCCTCGATGACGGATGATTACTACAAAGACAGAACCGAATCAAGGTCTACTCAGGCGTTCTCTATCTCTACAAACCTTTTATGAGGTGGCATCATTTTCAATATAGAGACGCAGCAATGAAGTTTGACAAAGGTATCAATTCTAGACTTGGTACATCGAACGGCTTCCCAGCTCAAGGAACGCTAGAATTCAAGAGACGTTGGCTCTAGGGGCAGGGAATTAGGCGGTGTGCCGGCTCATGGTATGCTAGGTAGAGCGTGCTGCCAGCTCCGCGAATGCTGGATTGGATCGAATGTTAGCTTAAGAACAATCAGATTGAACGCCATCCAAGCTCTAGGAGGAGTAGGACGATCGAGGGTTCCAGCTCTAATCGGTTGTTCTGGATTGGCTCTTGAACTCACAAGCTCTAAACCGTACGAGTGTCGAGCTCAAGAGATGCTTGAAAAAACGATGTTCTTACTTTAAGCGTACATTTCAAAGAGTACTCGATGATGGAATACGGACATCTGCCACTAAAGGTCTTTGACTGTCCTGTCAGACGACTTTGGCTAAGAAACTTCTCGACATTTGTGGTCTCTAATAAAAGTTTTCTGATGTTCCCCTCTCTTGCATCAAAAAGTTTGGCCCTGTATAAATCATCAGAACCTCCATATGTTTCAAAGGGTCTAAGACAAAGCCACTCGGCACTAACCCAGCCACGGCCACTGTCAGTAACCAATTTTTATCTGGTGCTGAACGAAGACCTGGGCGCCGCACGGGTTGTATTGTACCGCTGACTCTAGTGAGTCTGGTGGGGTTTTCTGTAGGATAGGTAATGTAGTCGAGTAGGACACCTGTAGCCTTAAGTCTAGAAAGCCATGTGCTTCCATACCTTCTTCGTCACCCACATGGTGCTGCCTTTGACAATCAGGGACGCGATCTCTGGGCCTTGTATTCTCTTCTAGCCTTTAGAGGAGGCCGGGGTAGCATATATGGAACGGCAAGGGCGCTGTATGGACATCTAGTAGATGCATCAGACGTATTAGCGCTTAAGGAATAGGATTTGAGGAAAGAGCCTGACTTTATCAACAGTATGCCTAAGAGCTATCTCAAGACACAATCCGTTAATCACATCGGGCGGTCCCCTTTTTTTTCTTGTGGATGCCAAATAGAGGCTCGATCTTTTTGCTCATCATGGCGGTTGAGGGGTGCGACGGTTGTAGACGAGGCTATCTGTGTAGTAAGAAGAGGTATTTCTAGCAAGCGATCTACCTGGAGTCTCGCCTGAAGCAAGCCCAGCGACAACCTCAGAGTACAGGTGTCCTCCATTCGCATGTGAGAAATGAGTCGTTTATTGGAATTGAGGTTCCCCGCTAATTGTAATGGAATAAGCTGACGGTCAGGCGTCCTCCCACTGGCGTCACCATATTTGAGGGCTTTCTATCCTCTTCCAAAATAATCTATCGAGTCTCATAAAACAACCACATTAGACGGGACATAAGTGTGAGAGACAACGGTGTTTTGTAAGGCACTTTCGAAGACGAAGACCTATTCTAATCAAAGGCGATCAATCGAGTACTCAGAACGAGCTTTCCGGACGCCTCTGTGCCACAAATACAAGAGCATGCGCAAAGCCCAACACTTCTCAAATGGTGCCAGACAAAGCTCAACCTTATAAAGGTCAAGGATGTCCCAGAAGAATTTGAAGGAGTCGTGTAAGGTAAAGTACATTGCCAAAACGAAAAAAAAAAACTCCCAAAAGTTCAGCCATTCCACAATCTCATGAAGCACGCCTTGTACCAGACAAAGACTGCGTCAATATTTAGTTTTGTCACAAATCACAAGCGCTGAATAGAAGGCAGGTGATCAAGCTTCCCTTCGGTGGATCCTTCGAACATGATCCTTCATGTTGTCCACGCGACTGAACACCCTCTCGCAGTCTCTTTGAGTGCAGTGGATTTTCGGAGCGTGCCGAGACTCGTGGCGGTCCCTATCCTTTTTCGAAGAGAAGCCTCCCTCCCTCGATTGAGGACAGTCTTCATAACGACAGTACAGTGACTTGGTGTGTCGCCGAAAGTGCTTGCGAAGGTCGCAGCCTCTGGTGAAGACAGCTTGTGAGGTGCAATGAGAGTAAGCGCAGCGCCAGCTCCTGCCATCTGGTAGGAGGTAGCCGAAGTTGTGCAGGTCTGCTGGATTTGGGGAAACGGAGCGAGAGCCATCAGAAGATTGTTCAACGTCGACTGGATGAAGTGCGGAATATTGCGTGTTTGAGTCCTGTGGGCTTGTATAATAAGGTGAAGAAGGGACAAAAGGTATCGAGGATGAGCTATAGGCACTCCCAACATGATCGCTTCTACCATAGCCGTTCAAGCCGGTCGCTGGCCACGACGAGACATACGGAGCTGTCGTTACGTAGGCTTGTGGGGCCCGAGAATATGCCGCCATTGTTGCTGGCGCAGTTGTATACTGCTGCTGGTAAGACGGTCGGCTAGAGCGTTGGGCCATGCGGGCGGTTTGGGCTTGGTTCTCGTAGAAGATACGGCGAGTTTCTTGGTCTTCTCCCATCAACGCAGCTTCAGCTTCTGGTGAAAGAAAGCCTGCCATGGTGGAGATTGTCAGCTCTCGGCCGCTGTTTGGGGATTTTGATGGGTGGAAGAATAGGAGGGGGTAGTCCGTGGTGGCAAAGGAAGTGCGACGATGATGAATAGAAGAAGACTCGGAAGCAGACTTTCTTGATGGAAAAATATACATCGGGAATTCGATGGATCTAGATATCCTTTTGTTTTCTTCAATCACTATAGAGAATCAAGCAAGGCAAACAGAATGTGAAGGTATAGATACCACGTGGAAAGGGCGAAAATACTAGGACGGGAATGGCCGTAGAAAATAGCCGTCATACGTCTCACAGCCGCGAACCGAGACGAAGGGGCTTTACCAACAATTCTCTCTGCTTTGATGATTCCGTGCCTGGGGACTGTGATGAGGCGAGGATAGTCTGTTTGAGTGGAGGAATCTGAAATCGTTGCCTTTGACCCCTATTGGTTGTCTAGGTCAGGAAAAAAGCGATCATTGCCTTGTTGACTTGTGACTCAAAAGAGGAAGGGTTAAATGCAGTACCCACTATGGTTCTAAGGATAGTAAAGGATCTTTGAATCTATTTCGTTACAAGTGGTAGAGTGAGCGTAGCCAGAATGATCAGGTTCAAGTATTCATGGTGCCGATACAGTCGAAAGCTGAACCCCGGGGGCTAGTACGCTTGGAAACAGAATATAAAATGATGGGTGCTCGTTGGTGGCATCTGACAGGTCCGTTGGAGTGAGCGTAGCATAGTATAAGAATTAGTGTCCGTTCGTCTCCTGTTCGTTGGCGCACTGGGACAGAAATTGGGACTTGAGTAAACCTTTCATTTTGATCCATCCCTTGTTTCGTAGATCGACGGCGTAGGCAGCAGATTTAGAAGGGTAAGGTAACGGTTCGTGGAACTCGTCCGACTCGACTGATCTAGGTCCGGTTGAAGACGAACCTTAGCCGATCTGCCATGTTTTGGCGGCAAATCGTTTCCGTATGCTGAGAGTTATGAGATGTAACGTCCAGATAAGCTTGAGGATGCGTATGCTGAAACATGTGCTTTTGGCTCGTTCGCACTGCCAGTCGGGTTGTGAGGCACAAAGTGGTCATTGTACGCCTAATTTGGAAAGCCGACACAACACAGCTGTGAACCAGGCCTGGATTACGAGTAAGGGCATAGTTGCATGCAAGGTACAAGCCTTACCAGGCACAATATTTTCTGTCATTTTCTTTTCTGTCCTGTCTTCTGGCTTATTCTCTTTTGAAGCGAGTGAAAGCCTGCCGTTTGCGTAGATCTAAGGTATGTCAAGATGTATGACTGGGTACTATTCCAAAGCACATTATTCGTCGACTTCCAATGACTTCCCGAGCCTAATTACTTTAGCCTTAGAACTAGCCTGAATGGAAGAGCCGTCACTCTCGGGCCATGTTAATGTTTATTCTTGGCTGGGGACTAGGTAAGCTCGGTAGGGTACTTGAACACGCAGACACTACACAATCATATTCGCATTCACAAAAGCCTTGCAAGGCTAGAGCCTGCGGATTAAGGCTGGGACGATTCATTTGACCGTTGTCAAGAGGGGTCTTCAGGCGTCCAATGGTCGAACGGGATTTCATGTGTCCAGCCTCGTTTCGAAACTTAGTTTAGTGCCTCAGGCATGACTTTACCTGATATCACGCGTAAGCAAGTGCGAAATGGCCTATGGGGGCCATTCAATTGCTGTTTGGGAAAAGACAACGAAAAAGAAAAGGTACTCGTACCTCGGCCAAACGGTGTTTCCAGCACTCCAAGGGTCGTGCTCGAGTGATGCGCGCCCTATTCCAGCCCTATTCCAGCCCTTCTCCCACCCGCTAAAAGCCCCTGGAGCCCCTGGAGCCCCTAGGACGCACAAGCCTCGGCTACTACCGATTCAAAGTAAAGACAGTCCATCGTTTACTACCATCAGCAACATTTACTGCTTAGTCAAGCATTAGCAATAGTACGTTTGTTCGTTGAATATTCACATCTTTGCAATCAAGAAAATGAACATCGAAAGGCTTGCCAACGAGTAGCAGCACTAATACTGCTCATCTCGTCAGTTGCAAAAAGAGATAAAGGGAAAGCGTAGCACAGCCCAAATCCAACAAGACTTCGTTCTGGCCTCCAACTCGAAGTACCATAGAACATGCAGAGAACTGTCATCTCTCTTTTTCCACAGCCTCTTTATGTGGTATATGCAACAATCCGAGCACCCCTCAAATTCTTAGCGTCAAGCGTCCGCGGCTATCAGCTCACAGTGGCACTCATGCAGCCCAGCGCCCGACTTGGACAGGGTAATCACTGATGATCTCCAAATCTACGAGCTCGTTGCGCTTATGTCCTGAAGCTCCCAATCGCTCTAGAGCGATCCAAAGTCCCCCATCTCCACACAACTTGGGCTGAACGTCGACGTCGAGCGTCCTTATACTCATTGGGCTGTCAAGATAATAGTCATCACCGCTGACGGTAAGTATATGCTTTGATGGTCCTTGTCCGTGTTCAAGCGCGAGCTTCAGAGGTGAGTGGTAGTTGTTCTCGACTTGGGAGCTCCCACGACGAGAGCGTGCACTGATTGTTATTCGATTCAGGCGGGAAGAGATCAAAGGCACTGTCAAGCGATTTACTCCCAATCTAAAGTCTGCTGCCTGGAATTTTGTGACGAATCGCCCAGCTGCTTCCTCTTTTGCTTGGTTGATAGTACAAGCTGACATGCTGCAGACTCGCAGAGTAAAATCACCTAGCTGTCCTTGCTCGAAGGTAGAGCAGACAATAGTATAAACGCCCGCTGGTACATGAGGAATTTGGGCGAAAGCGCAACCTTTCCTATATTCACCACTGTCGCCAACAATATCTCGAGTGGTGATGGAATGGATTCTTTTGCCTCCCGCCCATACCAGCTTGACATGGACTGGAATGCCTTCGATAGGAGTCTCAAGTATAAGCGCTACTTCGGTGGTCTCATTGAAATCAACACTGTACTGTGGATTGATGTGAAAAAGTTGGCTGCTTGCGTTGCCGCCAGCGGTAGAGGGTTTCCAAGCGCCATTCCGCAAGGTAGTGTAGGGATACCTTTCCTTAGCGTCACGCAAGGATACGAGGTCGAAGGAATATGCCGACAGTGTGAAGGTGTTGGTCGTTCTCGGCAGTGCTTGTTCTGAGACCACGATATTGAACGCTCTGTTCGCCGGAAGATCTAGCTTGAGCAGAACGTTGGGTGAGTCAACATACGGGCTGCATAGCGCGGCTCCGTCACTTAAGAAGACTCGTTCTCCACCATTATTGAACCCATACAGGCTGATGAATCCCTGTGCAATAGGCTCAGTCGAAGTTGAAATTTCTGTGCTATCGCTTGAGGCTGGGTCGGTTGAAGCGAAGTGTCGGCTCAAGAGCATCCACACAGTGCCTCCAGCGCTGCTACGTACCTCATACTGTGGAGCAGATATAAAAGAGCCCTCGGAGCTGTTACACTCTTTGAGGTCCCAACTGAAATGGATGTCTTGCTTGTGGGCAAATAGGCAGGGATTCCAATTGAGATACATAGACTCAAAATTCTGGAAAACGTCGTTGAGGCTCATCCAGAACGTTCCTGGTGTGGGAAGTTCATGTTGACTTGTATTGGGGCTCATGATATCACTGATATGGAGATTTTCAAATAGTTGGGCATTGTCAGGATCTGAGCTGCGGTGGTAGACATGGCCCTTCCAAACAGTTCCTTCAGACCAAGGATTTTTCACCAACAGAAGCGGCTGGCCTTCATTTTCTCTTATGTCAATGATAGCGTAGTCGTGCTCTCCTGCTAGCCCCAAGGCTTCTTCTTCACTTTGCGTCAATTTGCCCGTGCCTATAGTTATGAGGACGTCTCCGTACTTGTGGGCATTGAAAATTCGGAGCCACAAAGCCTGGAGTGCTATATCATCACTGACAGCACAGAGTCACGGGGTCAACGTTTTTCCAAAGTGTGGATAGTGGCAGGGAAGTATCAACACTCACCTTTGAAGAAACAACTGCTCTGGTATCCAACTAGTCAAGACCCATATGTCTGTACCTGAGTTACTTCCTGGGAAGTCGTAGCCACCTCTGACTTTAAGGTACGATTTTTCGATAAGAGCAGGCCACACCAGAGTAGGTCGTTTACGATCGACCACATGCAGGGTACGTAATGAACGAGAGGCTGGCAGTCGATCGTCGACAATTACCTTTCGAAAGCAGCCGTTGAAATGCAACTTCATGATATATTTTCCATTGGCAGAGATTGTAGGTTGCTGTAGACTGCAGCCGTACGGATAGAGATTGCGAATGATTATCTGAAAATTGTCAACAGCAGAAGCTATTTTTGTAAGTATGGACCAACGTTACGTCAGAATGACCTCGTTCCGTTCTTGCAGTAATTGCACAAAGACTTGCAACAACAGAGCAATCAGTCGTAATATCTTGGACAAGATCAACCTTGCCATCGGCTTGAACCATCGGCTGCTTCAGCTCGTGGCCGGTATGGGCTTGTTCCAGAGCCTCGCCAGGCCTTCGCCAACAACAAAATATGTCTGATTGCATTGTGGAAAGTCTGAAAAACGTTGCATCACTAGGAATGGTCAGAAGGATTCGAAGATTGCATTGCACAGGGAAGACCTATGTCAGAGACCCACATGTATTGAGCATTGTTAGAAGCGCTCTCAAATTCAGAGGACTCTGGGCAAGATCCCCAAGGTGGAAAAATCGATCCATGTAGTTTAGAGCTCTTCAACAATATGATTTTCTCTCGAGTCGTTATGGAACGCTTAGAGTCCGGCTCCATTGGTTCTACTCTCACTCTGCGGTTCACACTTAGAGCTCTGGTATATGTCTAATCTGGGTCTGTCTCAACCGACAATAGCAACTCTGAAATTTGTCCCAGACTGACGACGCTGTTGCAGATGCTAGCATTTAGTCAACTCCACGGACCTGAGTATCTCGCAGTGTTTAGATGTCATTATTGAAAATGGAAGAGAACGAGCTGATTGAGAAGTCGCTAGCAACGACTAGGATAGATTCTGAAGGACCAAACAACAGGCCAGGTCTTGAGATAAGTGGTACCTGAAACTTGTATAGAACCTCAACCCGCAGGATACGAACGCAGAGAGCCTACACGGGAGCGATCATTGCTCGGTATGAGTTCTGGCCATATAACTGCTCACTCTGGAGTGAATTGAATTGACAGCAATGGCAGCTCAAGTAAAACCTCATTAGGGTCGAAGTCTGGTACATGCTCATTTACATCAAGCCTGACATGATTGAGTACATTTTACAGCCCCCAGGGAGGAACCCTGATCTCATGTATCTAGGGAACTTGACAACGGGCTACCTTCCTTTGGTTCTACCTAGTCGAGCTAGACCCATGCGAGCCTAGAACTACCTTAGGTTTAAACCAGGAATGGCCCGTTCCAGAGCTTGGCAACGCTGTGGCCGTGCCCTGGACGCGCGCTCCAATAATTGGAAATCTTGGTCCAAAGCTCAAACATCTTGCTAACTTCCATATCACTGCCTGAATCCTTTTCGTTGACTCCTCATTGTGAATCAATACTTGCTACTGCATGTGAATAATTGAAAAACTGTGAATGTAATAAACTTTCTCTTACGAACATCTACCTCGACGCGCCGCCTGCGATTTGCAGCATGCTGGATCTTGTGCGAACTTCAACAAATGGAATCCGTCATTTTCGGAGACAGCCCTGTAGCACAATATCTTGAAGGTCAGGAAATGTGTCTCGAGAGCACAGCGGCTTTGATATCTAAATTAGATGCAGGACAAGGCGAAGCCGGTGATCTTGAATGGACAAAGGTCAACAGCGAGCCAGTATCACCGGCACCCTCATTTGTACCCCGGGGGTTGCCCGCGATGTAAGTACAGCTCGAACGTACTCCTACCCAATATGTACCTCGAAATACAGCTATCAAAGTGGTTTGGAAATCAACATGGAGCTTTGTCCTCCCCTGCGCTCTCAATATACCTATCCCTCATTCCCTAATGGAGATGCTGATTTGGACACGCTGAACAGACCGAAGAGCCTTCGAAAACGACCGCCACGTCTCCTAGACCTGGAAACATCATCGCCAAGAGGCACGGTAGCACATTTGCACAACGCTTGTTCGGTATCCATTTCCCCTTACCAAGAAGTCAAGACTTCGCTGAGACTCGTTCCTCTCGCAGAGTGCCATACATGGTCGACTCGGCTGGCTCGAAAACGTGCACTTTCTCGAACAATTCCGGTATCTGATTGTCGCTTCTCAGCTGCTAAATGAACATTCGAACCCAAAGACATACCGGCGTCAGAATCTCCCACCGCCTAACAGGGACGGCTTTCCAGCATGGAATGCGGAGCAGAACTTCGTACCCAGCCCGAGAGGACTTGGGGTGACTGCTATCATAGCTTTCGCTTTCGCATGGTCAATACGCTGGCTCAGTAGTCGAGCTTTTACAGATTACAGCACGTCAACTATACTGTTGTCACTGTCGATCTTTACCGTTACTCTTGTGGTGATCTATTATTACTTCCGAAGAAGATGGCTTCAATCTTTGCATGTCCAGGCTGTCGAAAGCGCGTCTTCACTTATAAGTACCGCTCAAGACTTCGATGCGGCGGTTTTCGCTGGAATTACTCTGGTACAAGAGGTCGAGCTTGTCTCTCGAGGTTACAATATGTGCGTACAGGGCAATCGGCAAAACAGATAGTCTACTAATGGTTCACTTAGAAGCAGCCCATTGCCCCCAATCACTAGGCTTGAGGATGCAAGCCAGATCAAGAGGTGTGCACGATTACGCCGCAGAATCCACAGATCTTTGATTACGATGTTTGCTCCATACTACAAGGCCTACCAGTCTTTGACACCACATGCCATTGATTTAGACCTGGAGAAGTACTACGATGTGTACGAGATCAGTCGGACTGACATGGAGGACGCGGAGCTAGTCGCAAACGTCAAACTTTGTGAGATTGAAGATGCTGACACACTTCATGACCTCAAAATGGGCTTGCAAAAGCTCCACATTGTTCGAAAACTTTTTCTTTGCACACTATTGGCATTGAGCGCGGACGGTAGTAGGTCTGATTTTCGAAGGTGGTCACATGCGACCAAAATTATGAATGGGGTCTCTTCCCTTACCTCTAAAATGGTCTTCGATATCGACGAGATTCTAGGGGACGAAGAAGGTAAGTTCATTGAACGCTTTCCCATTAGTGACCTTGGAAGTAATAATGGCTCAGAAATTCAACTTCCACTTACCCCGAAGGTACCGTTGACACCCGGTAGAGAGCGTGTACGGAGCCGCATGCGACAGCTGGGAAATCTGTCCCAGGGTATCCGTGGTCTACAAGCCAAGATGCGGCTGATTCGTGACGAGTCTGACAAAGCATTGAGCCCATCAGAAGAAAGTTCAGCCTCCGCCTCAAACCTGTTGGCGCAGTATGATTCCATAGGTACAGATTTGAAGGGACTGATGCAGGAGTGGGAGGAGGGCAGGGCGGCCTTGGCAATAAACCTCGACAAAAAGGACCACAGGCGATCTCTGTCATCCCCCAACAATGCTCGAGCAGCATCTCCTACCTTGAGTCTGGGAGGTACTACCGCTGGTGGAGGAAGTCCGAAGGATGCTTTGCAGGCGCTCAATGGCTTTGCACAGCCTACTCGCTCTCGATCTAGCACTACCACGAGCAGCTCTGGTGAAGAGATCTTCGAGGCAATCGCCCTACCACGGCAGCGAAGTACGTTGACTAGAGAGGAACGGATCGCTAAGATGAGAGAAGATCGAATGAGGCAGACTATCGTGAAGGAGAAGACACAGGCCAACACGCACATGCTTAAGGAATTGGAGACTGTGATTAGATTACGACCTCGAGGGCGAACGACGGGGAGGCTCACGACGGTTTAATGATATAATGATGATTAGTCGACTGCTTCCGATAAGAGCATTGACATGCTTTTCCTCAACATCGCTCTATTTCTGGAGAATATGATTGCATTTACAGGCGGCGAGGCTCAAGCGGTTGATACCCAGTACATCAGAAGCGCATAGAATAATGTATGTTATGAACGAGGCAATCTTGGAACAGCGTCGGATTGTTTGCGTCCTCAAAGCAATTGGCTAGATTCTTTGAGCACCTCCAATATAAGATGAAGTGTATGGACCCTGGACCCTGCTATCTGTAAGCGCGTTAGATCGCGTGGGTGACGCGCTTCCATCTGAGAAGTCCCACTGCAACATTGTCGAGCTTGCAAAGTAGCGAGTGAATTGAGGATCGTTCGCTTTATACCTCTGCTACATCAACTACAACCCAGTACCCACTCGCACCACTGTAGCACGCTTTGTCTAGATTGAAACCTTCCGCTTTCGGCAAAGAGTAAAGCTCTTTCAAGCTCCCTACATACTCTCATTGCTAACGATTACGTTCTAGTGCTTGAAGCACGGTTGGAGCAGGCTAACCTGCTCAAGAAGGTGATGGTCATGCTTTCACTGCTATAGAATACTACTGATCGCCGCTCAGGTTGTCGATGCCATCAAGGACTTAGTCCAAGACTGCAACTTCGACTGCAATGATTCTGGCGTCGCACTCCAAGCGATGGACAACTCACACGTTGCCCTCGTGTCCATGATGCTGAAGGCTGAATCCTTCTCCCCTTTTCGCTGTGACCGGAATATTGCTCTCGGCATCAACCTCAGCTCACTTATGAAAGTCCTTCGATGTGCTCAAAATGAAGACGTCCTCACGCTGAAGGCTGAGGACCAGCCAGACGTTGTCAACCTGGTCTTTGAGAGTGTTGATAGCGATCGCTTGAGCGAATATGATATTAAGCTTATGGACATTGATCAAGAGCATCTGGGCATACCGGAAACTGAGTATTCGGCTACGATTACAATGCCGTCGGCTGAGTTTCAGAGAATTTGCAGAGATTTGATGGCGCTATCAGAATCAGGTATGAAATCATATTTCTACGGGATCTGATTCTTGTGTTGACTTAATACCAAGTCGCGATTGAGGCTACAAAAGAGGGTGTCAAGTTCTCTTGCTCAGGGGATATCGGCAACGGGGCGGTCACCCTTCGAAGCCACACCAACGTTGACAAGCCGGAAATGGACGTGAAGATCGCTTTGTCAGAGCCTGTTGCCTTGACATTCTCCCTCAAATATCTGGTCAACTTCTGCAAAGCCAGTGGACTCTCCAGCACAGTGAAATTATGCCTGTCAAATGAAGTGCCCCTACTCGTCGAGTATGCCCTGGCACATAACAGCTACTTGCGATTCTATCTAGCTCCCAAGGTAAGCAATCCTGATAGACGCAAGAATGATGATTGCTAAAAGCTTTTCCAGATTGGTGATGAGGAGTAATCTGTGAATCAACAAGCTAAGGATGAGCGTGTTGAAATGGAAAAATAAGACGATAACGATGGACTGAAGTCAGGATAGATATCCATTTCACAGTGCGTTCAAAGCCTGTAAGGATTTCATGTTCAGATGCAAAAAGGGTCACAATGATAGAATGTGAATGAGCATGGTTATCTTGCCAGCAATTATTCCTCATTGCCCTTCAAAATTCCCATTGATTTTAAGCACTCGCATTAGGCAAAGCGTTGTATGACGACCCGAGCCGCCAGCCTAACCCCTCGGAGCTCTGTCTTCAACGGTGACGTTGTAGGGGTCTCCTGCGATAAGATAAATTAATTCGCGTGAGAGTGGAGATGAAATCGAGATTGAAAGTGAGAACGAGACCCACATTGTTACAATACGAGTAATTGCTTCAATATTATCGATCCTCCATTTCCCTGTCAGTCTCTCTGGTCGGAAAACCCAAGACCAAGATGTCTTCAGATCCTTTGGTGCCGGAAACGCGAGTATTGGCCATAGCTAGTCATGTATGGACGCTGTGGCCCTATCATGCCAATGGACAATATGGCTGACGTCTCTTTCCAAGGTCGTCTATGGGTGAGTCTTAAGGTCGCACAGCACCAGATTTGCACTTGCATTGCTCCCCGTCGCCAAAGACAGCATCTGACAGCCTACAGCTATGTTGGAAACACGATGGCTGCGTTCGTTATGCAAAGCTTGGGTTGCGATGTTGCCGCCTTGAACACGGTACAATTCAGTATGGACATTCGTAAACCCGATCCTCGAGCAGACGAACATACATGCTTATCGCATCCCAGGTAATCATACAGGCTACAAGCAGTGGAGAGGTACCAAAGCCTCGGCCGAGGAAATAATGGATCTATACACGGGCCTCAAGCAAAGCTATCTTACGGACTTTGATGTTCTGCTCACAGGCTATGCGCCTAGTGCCGAAGCCGTAGATGCAATTGGATCCATTGCAAGAGACCTAAAGCTGAAGGCGTCGACTAAAGCAGGCAAGTTTTTCTGGGGTGAGTTACTGTCCTCTGGTGCTGCGATGAGTGCACCTGGCTGAGCAATTGCAGCCCTGGATCCTGTTATGGGTGATGAAGGAAGACTATACGTTGCCGAGGAAGTAGTACCTGCCTATAGGAACTTACTGCGGGATGCCGACCTGATCCTACCTAATCAGTTTGAAGCCGAGTAAGGCAGCCCTTGCATACTCTCCAGACTAGACCATCTGATCATTCGTCACCAGAGTCCTTTCCGAAGTCAAAATCACTTCCCTGTCCACTCTTTCAGAAGCACTCTCGAAACTTCACAAAGTCCACCGCATACCCCACATCGTTATCACCTCCATCCGGCTCCCAGAAGAATCTTCGACCATGTCCATCATCGGCTCTACCGCTCGTGCTGACTTCTCTCCCCGAATCTTTAAGATCGATGTGCCAGCCATTGATTGCTATTTCAGTGGCACTGGTGACATGTTTGCCGCTCTAACAGTCGTGCGTTTGCGCGAAGCTATCACCGAGGTTAACCTCAATAGCACAAAATCGTGGGTCTCGCCCGACGAGGTCGAAGCTATCGATCTGCCTCTGGCAAAGGCAACAGAGAAGGTGTTAGGAAGTATGCACACTGTCTTGACGAAGACAAAGGAGGCTAGGGACAAGGAATTGGAGGGTATGAGTGGTCCACTTGGAATTATGGAGAAAGAGCAAAATAGCGAGAAAAGGACCTGGCTCAGGAAGACGAAGGCTGCGGAGGTGAAGGTCACCAGATGCTTGAGTCATCTGAGGCAGCCGACATTGAAATGGAAAGCAGTAGCGTGGAACGGTAGTGAAGATAACATTTCAAATGGAGAGGGAGCCAATGCAAGCAACAAAGAAATAGACGGTGATGGGGAGAGAGCAGGTTTGGGTATGCAACACCTCGCTGGCCAGGGCATTGGTCACAGAAGACTGCAGAGCTCGACCGACAGCACCCTCCCTCATCGACGAGGATGACCTGAACCTTGGCAAATTGGAGAATATCATGCTTCAATTCACATTTGCCCAAGGATTTGCCCATCGTAATGCTTTGCCGGTTTGTTGAATCAGACCATTGAGTCTCCACAATCCCCTCAACCTGTGCCCGTGCTCCCAAACCCCCCAGCACCTCTCACACTCTCATCCAACTCCTCCACCACCAGTACGTCCGGCGTATAGATTCGTTCAATGACGAGCTGGGCTATCCGATCTCCCTCCTTGATTTCAAAGTCCACCTCCGAATGATTGAACAACAGCACCTTCACCTGTCCCCTGTAATCCGAATCGATGACCCCTGCACCTGTGTCGATGAAGTGCTTGACTGCGAGCCCGGAACGTGGAGCTATTCGTCCATCTACGGTTCCATGTCAGTTGTTTCGGGCTTCAATTAGGGAGGCACTGAACGGCTCGTGACATGATTGAGAGGGCTCTACTCACAGCATCCCTCCCCAACCGCAATGCTAATATCCGTATCCACCAGCCCCTTCCCTCTCTTCGGTATCGTGCATTCCTTTGCACTATATATATCGTATCCAGCAGCGAATGCGCTTCCTCTCGTAGGGGCCTTGGCTTTATCGGAGAGCTTCTTTACTAATAGTGGGGGCGAAGTCGAGAGTGGTGGTGGGGGGGGTCGGTTTGTCTCGCTGGTGGAGGCTGAAGAAGCCATATGTGGCTGTTGACCTATTTTGGAACGTTTCGCTAGTGGAGACGTGGGTAGTGAGGGTGGGGCGTGATCTGGAGGAGGTGTTTTGGGCATGTTTGGTGAAAGGAGAACGCGGTTTCGCGGTCTGCAACGCGTTTGAATATTTGCCCTAGCCCTAAATTGAATCTTCACCAAGATTCGTCCCATACAGTCACCGAGCATAAGCTCCCTTTTGTCTTTGAATACCTGAAATCAGTATCTCCAATACTCTGAGTTCGCATCCGTCGATGATACTCGAATTTTTGCCATTTTTGATTTGTGATTAGACGTTGAACCAAATTTTCTTCTGCCATTCTGCAAGTTCTGTTAGGGGAAGAAGCCTTAACAGTAGGCCAGTCTATTGCTAGATAGCTGTAGTCAGTGCCAAAGACCATGGAGAGTCCTGATGGGTAGTGCTGAAGAAACTCTCAACAAAGCAGTCTAATGTTTCGAAATGGGAAAACCTCAACAAAAAGGAGTGATACAAAAGCTGAAAGTTAATCATATCTAGCATAACAGCCCAGCCCGGCTATATACCGGTTTTCAGCATTTCTTCACGATAAATTGAGTAGATACTTGAGAACAAGGATATAGAATTTACTTAGAGGGAGAGAAAGAGTCATTGAAACGCAAAGATCCTGGAAGCTTCTCTGATCCATTTGCTGTTTCCTGAAATAGAGCCTGGTAAATTCCAGGATCTTCCCAAATTCCAATGGCGCGTTAATCGCAAGATACGGACGAGGTAATTTGGAATTCCCTCATGGGCTTCCTCAAAGCGGAAGCAGAACATCCATGAATACCTTGACCCTATATTCTGTAAGTGAGGGGTATGCCATCATGGGCCGAAACAGGCCGTTGGATCCCTTAACCCTTCTCGAGATTCCGTTCTGAAGACACAGAAAGCTCAGGAGGATAGAGCACAGAAGGTGAAATGGCGAGCATTGAGCGCATGAATTTGCTTGTATCTGCCTGTGAGCAACAGACTTACTGCACACCCTGAAAAAGCCGACAATGTCCACGACGTCCACCCATCATAAACCGAGCACAGCAAAACACCTATGTGTAAATAGCCAATCTCCCTGCATTGTCCTCTATTCTATTTTCCACCACCATTATCGTTGGCATTGGGGATGACAGGGGGAGAATATGGCGAAATAACGGAGCTTTAGGAGGGAGAACAGCAATTATTGAAGGCGGAAGGTGTGTTGCTGGTGTGTGGCTAATGCTTCGAGATGTCGATCGTGAGGGTAACGCGAATGGTGGTGATAATTCTATCTTCGCCCGAACCTGCTGCACACGGAAAGTTTGTGTTGGTACATTACTTCTTCTTCTGCTTCCTTGGAGGAGTTATGGGTCGGCCAGTGCTCATGCCACCATAGACGTACTTTTGTTTCTTCTCCGCCGGCTTCAAAATCTGTTGGAGAAATAAGGATCAGCTTCTGCTGAAATAAAGTGTTGACACTGGGCATTCTCGGAAGTCCGAGAAATGCTGGGATGATGACATACCTGGAAAGAACATAATAGACTCTCATCGACACTCATCATAGCGCCTGCATTATCGAATTCACCGCAGTAATTGGGGGCGCTGAACAATGTGACAAGCTGTCGTTTCGAGAAGAACTCGTAGCCGTCTTCTACAACCTGGTGCGCTCGGCAGATGAGGTCCATGTCGTGCTTCTGCAAGAAACGAGATACGACGTCGGGGCCGAATGTGAAAGAGACACCACGGTCATTTTCACTCCAACCAGTGATGTCTTTGTCAGGATCCGACCAGAGCAAGTCACACAGGAGACCGCAATCAGGAATCTAGCAAAGTTAGCAGACCAACACGCAGACCAAGGCCAGCTTTAGAGATTTTTTAAAGAGCAGCGACAATGAAAACACTCCCGCTTACATCTGTAGGTCGCATAACGCGACGGATCTGCTCCATAGAATTAAGATCTGGGCTCAACCCACCGTGCATCGTGAAGATCTTCTCATCGATGATTGCGGCAATTGGTAGGCAATTAAAGCAGTCCGTGAAGGTCTTCCAAAGCTTTATATTGTACCGCCTCTTGCATTCATCGTAAAACCCGTAGATGCGGTTAATTGAGGCGCATTCATGGTTGCCTCGCAGAATGAAGAAATTTTCCGGATACTTGATCTTGTACGCAAGAAGCAAGCAGATGGTCTCAAGAGACTGCTTTCCTCGGTCAACGTAGTCCCCAAGAAAAAGGTAATTCGCTTCTGGCGGGAAGCCTCCGTATTCGAAGAGGCGCAGAAGATCGTAGTACTGCCCATGAATATCGCCACAAATCTGCAACATAAAAGGTTTTAGCAATGAAAATTTACATCCATACAAATTTGAGAGATTTCGAGTTCTAGGGGAAGCCGGATTACATGCCTTGATCGGTGCCTCTAGCTCCAAGAGGATGGGTTGTGAGATGAAAATTTCGCGGGCCTTCTGGCACAAGTGACGAATCTCTGCTTCCAGCAACTGAACCTGCTTGCCTGGCCTGCTGCCTCTCACTTCAAGGAGCCTGTCGATGATGGAGTCGAGGTCTACATCATTCTGATCCGCCATGTTGTGGTCCCAACTTGGGAGGTAATGTATGCCTCAGATGAGCGCAGGGCGTTGCTCGACTCTTATCCTGCTATTTCTCGGTATACAGGAATTCTATTTTATGCTTCTGAGATCGTGACATATCAGCAAAATTGGTATCATAAGCAAGGCAACACAATGCTACATCGACACCTCTAACGAAGGAAACGCGGGCAACATGCCAACCTCAGTACCAAGTCAACTCACCTTCAAAATTGTATTCTCCTAGTACTCTTGAGGGTCGTTGCCCCTCTGACTGGCAAGAGAAGTAAGCCGCGGTGTCGCGGGGGGGCTCGGGAGGCCGATCTCGCAGGGGGTTTCGATAGCAGCACCAGTCCGGAGTTGTGTGAGAGAATCACGAATCACTTCGTCTATCAGAACCAGCCCCGAAGTTCACGTCAGAGACGCACGAGAAGGCTGTTGGTCGGACTTTTCGACGTTCAAATTGGAAGCCGCCTTTGGGGAGTTTTGAGTAGTTGTTCGTCCCGCACAAGAAAGATGCGATGAGGCTTTACTTCGCAAGGTTGATGATCAGAGTAATGCGCGAGGCAAGGATATTTCGTTGTCGAGATCTGTGATCTGCGAATGTGCTGGTGGTAAAAGGTCGTGGTTGGATTCCTGAAGGAGGTTTTGATCGCGCCGACTAGCGGCAAATCCTATTCTAGCCAAGAAATACGAGGGCTAAAACGTCTTCCAGCCGTTACCCGTTGTATGAACTTGTAGTATGTACTTGTATGGTCTGACTTGTATGGCCTGTCTTGCCGGGTGTCAAATATGAGTGTCCGGCTATAATGGCAATATGGGGTTTTTTGACCACTTCTTTTACAAAGATGTTGCTGGGCTTTTGAGGGTTTCTGCTGTGCTCATAAAGAAAGCAAACCTGTGCCAAAATGGGCCTACGTGATAACTCGCAAGAGGAGCGAACATTGAGATATAGCCAAGCTGCTCAATATTGTCTACCACAAAAAGACTGAGGCAAACTTCCCAGGCGTCGCGCTTTAGTCTGACTTTCGTTTCTCTATCTTGCTGAGGATTGCCTCCTGGACTTTTAGCGCGAAGCCTCGTAAGAAATTTCACGCTTGTAGAAGGGCTGTCTCAATCCATAGAGACACAAAGATTCAGTCCAAAGACTACAAGATATCCTTTACTGATCGAAAGCGCCCACTGATGCAACTCCTGCCAACGCCTTCGCTTCATTCAATGCTTCGCTGATCTATCGTGAATCACAACTGTCTCAGGGCATCTAGAACAAAAGCCCAAGCAAATATTTGTACACAAAGCACCGCCTGTCGTGAGGAAATTTGCGAAATAGAACGAGGAACTACTAAGGTGCACTCGATATGTAAGGAAATGCCCGTAATAATAGGCCCAATATTGAGCGCCAGCCCACGGGACAATGCTGTTTTGGCCAATGGGTGTTCACGATATCTGTCGTCAGGAATTACCAAGACCTCACACAATTACGGGAATGGCTTCAGCCCAAAGTCCGATGACCGCTTGTGATACCCTGGCTGGAACTTCGAAAAGCTGGGGTCTCGGGGCGCATGGTGTTAATGTGATGGAAACGAGGATGCGAAGCTTCGAGCTTTTGACCGTCGTTCCAGTCGAGAATGCTAAGCCAATTACTGCCTAATTCGCTCTTTAGTGCTTCAATCTTCTGTTTGTAGGCCTCTCCGTTCAGGTTCAAGCCCTGAATCTCACTTGCAAGAGAGCGTCCCTTATCTGATATCCCAAATGAGGAGGCTTCTGATATGTTCACGACATCAGACGAATGCGTTGGAGACATACTAGTGGTCATCTGTAGTGGCGGTAGCAAGGACGGACTGGTCGTTGGGTATGGATCATCAATGGAAATGTCTGCTAGGCTTGGACGTGCATACTCTTGCGGTAAATCGAGTGGAAATTGCTGGTGGAGCACTGGCGCACTTTGTTCCACAGCGAGGTCGACTATGCGTCGCCGCGGACCCTTCCTTCGACGTCCAGACCCGACAGTAATCTCACTCTGAGTGTATTGAGGCGGCGAAGGACGCTGCACCCCATGTGCTTCTCCGCCATCCTTGATAGCCATTGGGGGGTCGGGGGCCGGCTCCACATATATCGGTTTGACTACTGAAGCCCCTTCTGGTTCCACAATTCGGTCACTCAATTGCCTTCGCTCGCTATAACCGGGGCCTGTGGAGTCTATCATGATGTCTTCTGAATACCCTGGAGTATTGCGAAAGAGATTGAAGATGGTGACTCTGTAATTGCTGTGCGTTTTGACAAAGGGATTCCGGAGCAGCCATATTTCATGGATTTCGGGAATACCTGTAAGTCTCGCTAGCTCGGTTGGATCTTGAATTTTGTTGTCTCGAAGATCCAGACGCTCTAGAGACAGCAGACGTTCGACGCCAGCGATGGAAATCAGGCGATTGGCCCGAAGATTCAGGGCAGCGATAGCAGGCAGAGGATTCTTGGTCAGAGAATGTAGGGAATGTATCATGCAATTGGAGACATTTAAGGCTCGCAGTGCTGTCAGCATAGCAAGGCAGTCTGGCATCTCAGTGAAGAGATTAGAAGAAAGATCCAGTGAATGCAAAGTATTCGAGAGTGGGGCGAGGCTCGAAGCCGTCATCGAAGTCAGAGAGTTGTCGGCGAGACTGAGGTGCCTCAAGAACCTCCACTTAGAACTATTCGCCATTTCGCCGTCAGCATTATCATTCAAAGATGTGTCAGGAATGATGAGACATATTGGAAGAGTATGCAATCCAAAAAATACCCCTGAGATATGTCTCGCAACCCCCGAAAGGTCACGAATAGGCAGATTTTCAGCGAGAAAAGACTTACGCAGGTAGAATACCCATCGTGAGTAAATTGGAAAAGCTTCCACTTCGATTTGGTCCGCTTGAATGGGTACTTGAATTCGAGCTATTAGAGCCGGAGCGCTTGACCTTGGGGGGATGGCCTCGCATATGTCGGTAAGAAATATCTTGTCTTGAGCTGCTGGGCCGGCTTGGAGACGCACTTTTAGTTCGCGTTCTCTTGCGCGATACTTGAGCATCCTGATCGTGTTGAAATTGAAGACCGCTACTCTGAGGGCTGGCACTCTGACCAAGCTTGTGGTCAATCATTGGCGAGCCAGGTGTGGGTATTGGTTTTCCTGTATCGTTGAAACGTAGGGACGGGCTGGCTGGCCATGGGAGTACGGGGAAATTTGAGGCCTTAGACGAGCGCCTCCGTCGCTTTTCCATGTCGTCCAATACTATGTTGACAAAGAGGTCCGTCGGATCGTCTAAATTTGATCGCTTTACAGTAAGGGAGCGCAACTGCTCGGCCATCCTGTCCCAGCCATAGAATTGGCGGAAATCTACATCACAAACCTCTAAGGCGCTCACGTTTTTGAAGGCCAACAATGGCACAGCAGTATCAAATGGAAACTCTTCATAGCCTCCAATCAGGCGGGCTTTTCGATCAGGGGATAGACGCAAGCATGGGATTTTAGTGAAAGCGGAGTATAGGTACTTGAGGTCTGTCAGTAGCTGCACCTTAGCCTTCTCGGTCCTCCCAGCACTACTGGAAGACCCCAGGCCGAACCCAGGCCACAGACCCGACATCACACTGCGTACGCTAGACACAGAGTGAATTGAGTCACGGTCGCTTCGACTCCGGGCCCCTTGCGATTGGCCGAGAAAAGAGACGTAATTGGCGGGAGATGCCTCTGTATGTATGTTCTCAAGCCGCACATTCATGGGCCCTATTGGTATTCCCAAATCCTCAAAACGATCAAGTAGGTAATAGAGATGATGTGGGGTCAGGGCAAGTTTTGCAGGTTTGATGTTGTGGGAAGAGAAACTGAGAGATCCGAGCGATAGCGCTGCCGCAAGAGCACTCGAGGCAGAGGATGACGAGTTGGAGTTTTGGTAGTCGGAAACCTTTGTGGGCGAAGCATCCTCCACAAGGCTGCTTGACTGCCCATTCTTTGGCGCTTGACGACGTAATTGTAAGGCGTTCGCGAGAGCCTTTTCATGGGTGCGAACGAATTGTGCTAGATTCTTAGCCGGCTTGTTAGCTGAGTCTCTTTTCTTAGGCTTGATGGCAATCAGTCGCTTCAGTATCCTACCTTGACAAAGATTTGTCCATCCTCCGAGTCCATCTTTGTCGATACATATGGACGAAAGGTCTTGGAGAGAAGGTGGTTGTAGTGAATACTTTCTATGCAGGGCAATTAGACAATCGGATTTGAGCGAACGTCACAACAGAAAATTGCCGTTTGGCTCAATGTTGCTTTTGACAGATAGCCCCCCAATACATTTCAAACGTAGGTCTAACGCGTGCTAGGTCGTTGGCGATAGGTCCTGGATAGCTCCAAGCTCAATGGCGGGAATAGGCTGGACAAAGGAGGGGTGTAGCCCTTCGAAAGGTTTTAACAGAGGCACGGAAGGCGTCACAAGAAAACGAAAATCTGCAGGCGACAATGGCCGAACCAATAGCGAACGTGGAGAGCGTCAGGAGGGCCAAGAGCCAGCGAGGAGTAGTAGGGTGCTAGAGTGCAAGATGCTGCAGCTTGCGAAGCTTGCAACGAGATAAGAAGCTGGTGGGGTTGTCGTTGCCTTTTTGACTTGCAGATGGTCAAACACTACCTCATATTGTGTCTTCTGCACCTGTTACCCGCAGGTCTGTTGTCGCCGGGCTAAGGTGCGCTTCGAAAAGAAAGGACGTTGGTTTTATGAAGCTTTGAGCAAAATGATATTTGTTGTTCGATATGATTACAGATAAGACCAATGATCATTGATCAGAGTACCAGCCGAGCCAGCGTGCTTCAGACCTGACGGGGGGTCCTAGTTTTAGGGTCTAGTTTTAGGGTCTAGCGGGGCAATCAGCCTCCAACGCCGAGCTTAAATTTCACATGCTCCACATGCTCTCCCCGCCAACGAGCCAGCCTAGAACGCTAACGTGGGGGTTGGAAGGAAGGACATGCTTTCATGCGAACAATAATTAAAGTAATTTTACCTTACTAAAATTACTAAAACTAAGGTACTTCCTCTAAGGTAGTCCATTCATTGAAGATGTCGTAATGCACGCCATTCGAACGCTTCGAGTCCACCAACTGCAAATCGGCTCCCTTGTTGAGTACAATACGGGAAGTTGCTGCTTACATCCAACACACATTCTCGGAGGCTTGCATAGTCATCCTCGCCGGGTCAGCAGTCACATGCTTCACATGCTTCGCGTCATCAAAGACTTTAGACCTCTTCCGGATTGTACGGAATCCTTGTGTGTATCATCTGTTGCTTTCTAAGACTCTATTGCTCATCTGAGCCACCATCATCCTACCGTCTTCATTATCAAAATGTATTCTTGGACGTGAGGTAGAATGCAAATCCTTTGGCTCGAGGTTTCTTGTAATTGTGATTAACAAAGTGGTGTGGATGCTCAGCTTGATAAGACAGTAATGGAAGAGGCGGTGTGGACAGTGGAAGCCAGGACAAGCGTATCATCAAAGATCCTGAGGGTGTGGTGGATGTCGAAATGAACACTATTTTGTGCTCATGGGGTAAGCACATATTTCAGTGCCCTCATAACCAAGATATGCATTTGGCATGGACGAGGCCAGGGTATGATCTCTTTTCATGATATATACATGGTCTTTGCAATATTAATGGATTGCGTGTTGCACATAATGGCGCAGCAGGGCACCTACCACAATTAGATATCGAGCAATAAGTTTGCACCCTCTTCTAATTATGATACACTTTGCTTGCTGTAAAGAAACCGCGCATGAGCAGCCTGTTTGAGCACTGTGCCCGTCATCGCCCACATAAACTAGACGTATTGTGAAAGCCATCGTATACCCTCACCGTAACCTTGAGGAGGCATGGATTAGCTTGTGGACGTTAATGCTAGAAGTAGTTGGAGGTCGAACTCACCCTGACGCATGACAACGCTGCACATAAACACCTCAATTGGCCTGATTTGTTCCAAAGGTACCTTTCCCTTACCCGTTGTCTGCCACAGCCCGAGTTGATGTCTAAGCTCCTCCTCGCTCACTGCATCCGGATGATCAATCTTGTTACCCAAGATCAAAAAAGGTGTTTTTGAGAGTTCTTCCATCGAAAGCAGGGCGTCAAGTTCAGCCTTTGATTCGGGAAGTCGCTCATGGTCTTTTGCGTCGACAAGAAAGACGATGCCGGATACTTCAGGGAAGTAGTCCTTCCACAGACGCCTAGCTATCCGTATGTCAGTCACGCTGCTTCTGCGCAATCAGGCGGCCAGCATAGTTTTAGCGAAAGGCTCGGATACCTTGTTGATGGCCACCTAAGTCAAAAGTAGTGAACCTGCAATTGCCAATAGCAAGTTCTTCAGACGCTAGTATGGTGGATCAGCTTGGTGCTCCATTTTCTCTAGGCGATGGACGATAAGAAGCAACGTACTAGGATGAAGCGTAGGCTGTAGGATAGCGACTCGGTCGTTCTGCTGCGATGTCAGCTATAGCCCCTGATATACCATGTTTGTCTCCAGAGCTCCTTGAGAAAAGTACAGCTGGTGGACTGCGCTTCCTTTCTCTGGCTGCCTTGCTTTGGGGCTCGCATCACGCACCTTTAACATGTGTAACAGTGTCGTCTTGCCAGCATTGTCAAGGCCCAGGAATAGCAGCTTCGCGTGCTTGTTGAGGAGACCCAGAGATGCCAGTACATCCCAGACTAAAAAAGACGCCCAAAGCGATCAGTGGCGTGACTTTGCCCAGGGGCCGGTGGCAGCTTACACCAATTTATCATCCACATGATGGTATGACTGGGCGAAGAATTAGTTAAAAAGAAAGACGTAGCAATTTTTTAGAAGATTATGCTCTTGGACAACTTGTTGCCATACCTGGCTTTCTTACAAAAGAATAGCGTCTTGGCGAAAGTAACAGTTTCAAAGTGTTCATGTTTACGGCCTTCTCTATCTACCTAAGAACATATAATATTCATATGGGCATGACAACTGAATCTGTAAGCTCTGATGTAGCTTTCCGTGCATGCTTCCAGCTGCAATTACCGTTTTTTGATACATTAATGTTGGGAAGGCCAAGTAAGGTAGGTATTGCTGTGTACGATGTGCAGCTAGCGTTAACAATATGGTGAACATTCTAACGATTATTGACTACTAATCGCCCACGGCTCCCATCGTGTCCAATCGTGAAAGCGTAAAAAGTTATATGTAAGTGCTCTACGCCTAGAGGACATGGAACAAGTAATGTGTATTTACAAATATGTGCAGTCCCAGATCTTTAGTGACCAGCGCTTGCTCAAACGGAGAGGACGAGCTGGTCTTTCTGTCCATAGCCTTTGCAACGGTCTTTCATCATCTCCCCGAGCTCCCTCATCCGTTCGGCGCCTTTTCCAGGCTGACATCTTCGCTCCTTCGTCTTGCTCGCATCACGGCAGTGTTGACGCCAGTATTTCTCCTTACGCCTTTGCCGTTTTCTTTCGAGGCCCTGAACTATGTCGATAGGTCCGCGAGTGTGACTTTCTGAGCGCAAATGCCCCAT
This sequence comes from Lecanoromycetidae sp. Uapishka_2, assembly GCA_035521555.1. Classification (NCBI taxonomy): domain Eukaryota; kingdom Fungi; phylum Ascomycota; class Lecanoromycetes; species Lecanoromycetidae sp. Uapishka_2. The sequence goes on from JASZXT010000099.1 coordinate 27,949, forward strand.
AGTCTTTGGCGAAGTACCGGCAGAGGGAGTTTCGGCGCCGTTAAAGCGAGAATTGCGATGCTGATTCCAGAAAGGATTAGGTGTTCTTGGAAGTGAGGTTGTATGAGTAAGGTTTGGACGTTGCGCTAGATATGGCATGTTGATCCCATGGTTATGAATAGGCGGCGAGCCTGTTGGAGAAGGCCTGCGCGACGAGGGAGGAGAATTGGGCTTCCGGTGCGATGGGTGTGGAGATCGCAGATGACGGGTTGACTGGCCGAAAAGACCACGCGATGGCGGGGGATTTCGATACATCATTTTACGCTTAGACGGTGGCGGAGGCGAATGGTATCGCTTTGGCGAGGGCATTGGGGATCTTGTTACCCTCAATGGGGAGCTGGTTCTTCGAGCCGTCTTGCTCTCTTCTTCGGAGCTCTCTAGTCGCCCGATTACCCATTCAGGCTCGTCGTCTAATTGTGTAGCAGCAGCCGCTTCGTCGTCTTCCTCATCATCATCGTTGTCTTCAGGTTCAGATGTGGGGAAGCTTGGATCGATATCTTGTGGGATGACGTGACGCTTTGAACGTCGACGTTCCTCTACACAAGACTTGTAAGCATCCTCAAGGGGACGATCTTCGTCAAGAGTGCCAACGACAAATTCGGTCGTATCCGGCAGCTCGGGTATTCCTGGCCGTATTTTCGAGTGTCTATGCTGGCGAGGCTCCTTTCGATGTCGAGCAGAGTTGGACCTGCTATCGACAATAGATTCGATAGATGATTCCGACGCTACTCTGTGAGGTGTTGGTCGGATATGTTCTAGTTGCTCTGTAGAAGTGGCGGCTGTCGTGAGCCCTGGGGTCCAGAATTGGTACTCAGATCCAACATCACTTTCGTTATCGGATTCGGCAAAGCCTTCTTCATCATCTGTCTCATTACCATCGTTAGACACCTCATCTTCTTCATCGCTATCGATATCATTGTCATCCTTTTCGGTCTGGCTGTTGCCGTCGTCAAAATCTTCCTGTGCTTCTTCATCGAGTGCTTCTTCCTCAGCTTCCTCTGCCAGCTGTCTGATAGCATTCTCCTTGCGTAGCGTATCGTTAACAGTCATCTTCTGGCGATAAACTGTTTGCTCATTGGTCCACTCATCGTCAACAAGGGCGCCAGCGAATTCGTTGAACCTTGTGGCTTCCGATTTCTGGTAGTCCACACGATTGAATTTTGCGGAAAGACGAAAGGGAGACTCCTTTGGCGGACTGCTCCTAATGGTGGAAGTGGAATCTCGATGGTCATGAAGCTCCGGCCTTGGTAAATCTTCACTAATTGCGTGAGCGATAGGTACGGACTCGTTCTGGTGAATTTTCAAGGGCTTTTCCGCACTCACGGCCTTGGAAGGCTCGGAATGCGTCGGTTTCATTGGGCATACAAATCTTAGCATGCACGGTCGTTTCGGGGGTTCAACTGGCTTCGAGGTCACATTTGAGTTTTCTGAAGGCTGCACGAGCGGGTCAACTTTCTTTGGAGGAGCTGCTCGGCCCCCACACGCAAAGCTGATACATCGTCTGCGACCCAAGCTCTCCTCTACCTTAGTCTCCTGCGACGTGTCACCCTCAGTAATATGTAGGTCTTGCAGAGTATCCGAAGGGGGCTCGGCTTTCAATACTGCGGGTTTGTCGGCGACCAGAGTACCCAGTTGCATGTGGTTGATATATGGAGGAGGAGGACTTGGCGTAGACGTTCTGGCTGGACTCGTCATTCCGCCATCACTTGTTAATACAGGTGCTTCAACATCAGACAGTGGAGTTAACTCCGGGCTTGTAAGTAGTGCTTGGGTGAGTAATGACTCGGTCTTTGTGCGTCGATTGTGTAGTGACACCTTCGGATCATCTCCATTTTTCGTAGTATATGAGCTTTGGGTCCTTTGCTTTCTGAACTGAATCTGGGTATCCGGTGGTTCATCCAAATCTGCTGCTAGATCATCGTCACCAGTGGACATGTTGCTCGAGCTGTGAAGTCCACTGGTAGAAGATAGGCACTGGGTGGCAAGACTCTGATCGTGACTATTTCTTTGATGGTGAGCCATCGGAGTATGGACGCAGGATATATATGATTTGAGAAAGAGGTACTGTAGAGGAGGAAATGGTAAGATTTCTTGGGGAGAGTCCTAGCAGTGAAGTAGTCCCTTGGGAGATTCCCGACGGATTGCCAATTCCGCAGAGCTTGATGGTGTAGAGTGTCCCTGAGGACGGTATTGTTACGATTGTAATGCAGACATGATGTGAATAGGTGGCGAGTAAGCCTACTCGCGGGGGAGGGTGTGGGTGATACGATAGCTGTGCGCAGAGGAGCCGGGACTCCGCCCTGCGCGATGAGATCTCAAGGACGAAGGGCAAGAAAGGGCAGCCGCGGAAACTCGTGGGCTGGATTTGGTGGCTGTGGGTTCCTGTTTATTCGTGGCGATGTGAGGTCCGCTGATACCTCTCGTAAGTGAGCCAGAGGAAAGGTAACAATTTCAAAGCGGTGGAGATACAATTCGGAAACCGAGAAACGATAACACTCAATTGCTCATGTATCGCTTGCGGTGTCAAATGGAGTGGAGAGGAGTGGAAGGAAATGCTGTGTGTATGGAATGAAGAAGAGAGAGACGCAGGATTTTTGATTATTACTGAGGGTGGTCACTGGGCGGACTGACTAGTGGGGCGTCTCAGGGAAAGTGTCGTACCGTGCGTAGTTGTGATACCATTACTACACGCCGAGGGCGGCCAGGGCAGAAGCGAATTCGGCGAAAGACGATCAATGCCGGATAATGTAGATATTATTATTGCTTTTCAAAGTATCATTACCCCATTTTACTTATCAAACCATAATGTGCATGGTGTAACATCTGCTCGCTTAGTCCTACATGAAGCTGTTGTGTTGAGTCGTGTCTAGATGAAAAAGCTTTGGGACCGTCTCTGGAGCCAGACCTTGCGTGCCCCTCTTTTCGCGTCCCGACAACCGGCGAAATGCCCCAAAACCTCCTGGGAGAGTCGTACGCTGCTAGAGGTGTAGTCTTATCATAAGACTTCCAAAAGTTCAAGAGCCAATGCGAATGGTCATGGGGTTTCGACCTTCGCGGCAGGATTGGAAGACGGTGAGCGCAGGTAGAAAGATGGTGGACTGTTCGTAGCGCGCATGGGACAACACCCCACACTTGCTCAACTTTCCTGCTTTTGGCCAAATCTGGGGTTGCTGCATACCTTAGGTAAGGGATCGCGTCAGTGGCTCAACGCAATGGAGTATGCTGCTTTAGAGCCAATTCTATGGGTCAAAAGTGCAACGAGCCCGAAAGGATTGTAGGATAGCCTGGTAGTCTCTACAGGTGTAGAATTTGTCTCCACCATTGCTCCATTACAAAGCTCACTGTAGGATGTATGACGGGAAGGATGCTCTTGTGTATGGAATCATCGCAATGGGGTAAGTAGGTGCTACACAGCAAAAGCCGTTTTAGATTCATGCAGGTCTTGAAGCGAACGGTCTATAACAGAATTGAGGGATATCTGGACTCCAATCAATTCGTCTCAATAGCTCCACAAGCTACAGAGACTTATGCAGTCCCATCGACCGGTTCTAGTAGATCCGCAGCACAATTCTGCGTGGTAGTTGGAATACATGCAATGCTTGATCAAGATGTAAAAGAGCAAGAGGAGTACCTCAGTGCCAAGCCGCTAAACGAAGAGAGCTTAGCAGCGTGGGAATAGGACGCTCTTGAGGCAGACCTCTACCAAAATCAGCCATAAGAATATTTCAAGGGCAGCAATTGAACTTTCTAGAAAGATTGTGTGATCGCCATGAATTCTTTACGCATAGCTAGAGTAGCCGTCCGCATCAGACCATCGACTGGTCGCCTGCCTCTCCAGCGAAGAGGCTACGCAGATGCTGTATCAGACAAAATCAAACTCACCCTTGCGCTTCCTCATCAGGTGGGCATCCTTGCGCGATCATACACGTTCTGCTCGACTAGGAGCTCTATTTTTCATGTCAAGCTTACATTGCCTCTTCTGCTTAGTCCATATACAAATCCACAGATGTGTACGTCTCTCCTTCGCTTGTCATCCGTGGGGAAATTCCATATCAGTGGTTGAGCACATGGACTGAATGCCCCCAAACCTACAGAGTCCAGGTCAACATACCCGCCGAGTCCGGAGAGATGGGAGTTCTTGCCAATCATGTGCCCTCAATTGAGCAATTGAAGCCTGGCCTGGTCGAAATAATCGAGGAAGCAGGCGGAAGCAAACAGTTCTTCTGTACGTAAGCCGAAAAGACTTGAGATAGCCTCCAAAGGCATCTTCAGAGAGGCTAGAACAGGATCTTCAACATAACACATATATGAGAGGGTCTTGGCTAACGGAAATGCTCTTCTCAGTATCTGGAGGCTTCGCCATTGTACAGCCTGGCTCGCAGCTCAGCATCAATGCTGTCGAAGGATTTCCTCTGGAGGAATTCAGCTCTGATGTGGGGAGATCTGGGACTTTATGATGCTGCGCAACATACTGACCTGGTGCTATTGCAGGCTGTCCGATCACAAATCACTGAAGCACAGAAAATCGCTGGAGGTAGCGGGAGTGAGCAGGACATTGCAGAGGCAAAAATCGAGCTAGAGGTGAAGTATCCAACAGATTTTTACCAGTAAAATGGCTTTACTAATCGTATATGCAGGTACTAGAGAGTTTACAGGCGTCACTGAAGTAGATGCCACTGTATCTGTCGTGTGCCCTTGTATCTATACATTTCTTCCATCCTGAATATGCTCCTACAGGTTCTGCTTTTGTCAGGAATTTTTCCATGCGTCGCGCTTGCCATAGGGAATGAGTTTTGACGACCCTATGTTCTTTCCCTTTTTCGCTAGCCGACAGATCAAGATTGAAACATTGTCACTTTGTCTTTGCTATCTGGTCTCTGCTTACATTTGTGCTTATAGAACGTTGCTGCACTTTACTTTTGGGTATTAATAGCTAGCATTTGTATTCTCCGTCCAATTTTGCAGGTACCTCTATCATCCATATCAGTATGGAGGAGTGGAGTCCCAGAACGCCACGCTCTCGCAAGGAATGGAATTCTAAAGTACCAGATTCCCCGAACTCAGTCGTTCGCGAACATTCAGCATATTGCGAGGCAACTGGGCCTATCGTTCAAGAAGGTTTCGTGGCATCCCGGATTCGTGTCTTCCAGCATCTACAGATTGAAGGAGACAGCGTGATTCAGTCTCATTCGCCTATGACGCCATGCCCTCGACCTTGGATCTGGCCCCACGAAGTCGACTACCATTCCAAGCACCCTTCAACGCCAACGCCTGCACCGATCGCTATGCGGAGGTCCGACTGGGCTCTAATGAAATCCCGTGAAAAGCCAGTATCCTCGAATAGACATCAGAACAGCTCCAGCGAAGCTCCACCTCAAAACTCCACTACGCAATCAAAACTGCACGTAGTCAAATCGAGTACACCACGTACACCGCTTTTGCAGCCTGCGCACAGAGAAAATCCTACCGTGAATGATACAATTGCGAGCAAGGTGCAACGATCTTCGGATCATACGCACGAGATACTCAGCCCTCGCGCCGTGCCTGCGGAGCAGACTGAACCTTCGAAAGTGTTATCTCTCATTTCACAGCTCGAGTCCCGCGACCATGAGAACGGCCATGAGCAAAGCATTCCAATGAAAAGAAGCATAGCTGACAGGCTGGGTTCGATGGTTGAGCGTGACTGGGTGGAGACGGATGTCTTTGGAAAATCTAAGAGTGACCGTAAGATCTCTGATCCTATACTTTCCCATACCCATATCGGTGGTGAGCAGAAGAAATACCGAAAGCACTCTGAAATGGATGAACCTCTCAAGGAGCCATTACCTGAACCGGGATTTGCTTCCCGGCCAAGGTCCAAGGATCAAAGTTACCGAAGTCAAACGCTTCAAAGCCAGGTGCTAGAGGTGCATCAAAAAGGAGAAGAAGAAGTGAAGCCTGTCAAGGAACATAGTCCACGCAAGAATGAACAGCGACAAGCGAGAGGTATAGCTATCACAAGCCACGTTCTTCAACGGAGTAGCTCGGATGCCGAAGTACTCAACTCAAGAGGCTTTATTCCCAGTTCCGCTGGTAATCAAGAGGAACAGTCTCGCCGTTCGCTACGGCTGAAGAGAAGCCAAAGCCACGAGACTAAGCTTAGTACCACACCCTCATTTCACGCGAGAGATAGAGTCAACTCTGATGACGATCACGAAGCAGCAGGTCTGGCGAACCCAATTACAGCGCCGTTCACACCAAACTCGCGCCGGTCTAGTATCAATACGCAGAAATCCACACGCTCGGTTTCCGGAAAAACGAGGTGGAAATTGCGCTGGCCTAAACTCGTCCCGATGGATTCGCAGACCCCCGTTCGAGGCTATTTGAAAGTTGAGCCTGTAGGCTCGGCAAGTCCCAAAAGCCGAAAGCATACGCAACAGGACCCTGCTCGACTGAAAGCTCTTCCACAGGACGGAAACTACGAGCACGCTCGTAGTCTTGATGACGGCCTTAGCGAGATGAAAGCATTCTTTGATGAGCGCAAAGAATATGACGCCTCCTACTCGGTGTCACAATATCAGTCTTCGATGGGCCAGACGTATGGGGTACTTGATTTGCAAGCATCACAGCAGTCCCGGAATGTGAGAGATACTTCTTCCAGTGCTCTGCTTGAACGCTTCCCGAACTCGAGTCCACGGTGGGTGCAATCTGTAGAAGAGTCTTCGCCAGGAACAGCCAGGCATTCTCCAGCACGCTCACCCAGCCGGAACAGAACATCATCTAAGAGATGGCCAAAACGCGCTTCCGTTTCCACGTCTACCTATGGAACATTCATTACTACGCCTGGTGGCATATCCGAAGATTCCTCGCGCCAAACTTCATCAGAGATAACACAGAACTACCGCACAAGCTCAGTGCCACCCGCAGCGGTGGTCTCACATTCATTGGAGGCGACACAGGGCTCGTCTACGCGTTCGCTAAGCCCTATACATAACTTTCTCAAGAACTCTCGCACGGAGGAGTGGCCAGGGCTCATCTCATCCGGCTCTGCTACCGTCAAAGCAGAGGCTAGGTCCAATGCTGCATCACCGGAAGTACTCTACTCTGATGAAACTGGGGGATCTGTCAAGCGATCTAGAACGTCGACAGGGGCTTCAAATGCTATTGTACAGGTTAGTGGTTTACGAGAAGTTGTGAAGCGAGAAACGAGATCGAGCGGTAAGGCTATCAAGAGGGTTCAGGTTACTGTTACGTTCGATGGGGCGGCCGATCTTGTCATTGATGCGAGATTGGACCCCACGAGAGATGGAGAAAACGAAGACGTTGCCTCCACTAATTAAAGACCTGGGTGTAAAAGGCAGAGCTAGTTTTTTACTAAGTTTTCAGGGAGAGAATGGCATGTTCTGGTCTTTTTGCAGGAACAATGGGTTTTATTGCTACTACAGGTCTGGACTCGAAATTTGAAAGTTTCTGGTCCAAGATTCATTCAAATAACACACAGACAAGCCTTATCTCTTGATATGGGCAGCACTCCATAATGAGCTCGATGAGGACTTGCAACAAGCTATATCGACGCTGTTACAGGCGTTAGCTATCGACCAAACTTCCTTTTTGTATTTTTTCTCTGTACGATTGCACAGGCTATGTTGAGATTTTGCACTGATAATGCCATATTCGGTCTTCCCCTAGTGCTCTTTAGGAAAAACATTGGTAAAGGTACACTGTCATCATTTTTTTCATCATGCCGATGCATATTGTTCGATTCTCATCCATGGTATAAGTCTTCCTCCAGGACCTTGAAAGTCCTTCCATTCTCTCTTATATGCTTCAGCTTCTTGTCCCTGCTCAATGGCTTCCGCATATCATATGCGTCTTCGCCATCTCTTTGGCCAGTGGGATCGTCGTTATAGTAGTTGACCACCGCTCGAAAGACACTATATCTGTTCGCAAAGACGTGTGAGCTGCATACCACAAAATTTGCAGGGTGCTACCGGAGAGATAATGCATACCCTATTCCCTCATACAGCCCCACAGCGGTCTTATTCCCTTCACGAACGAACAAATCAACGAACCATGCTTTTTCCTCTTCGCATCCCCGTTCTAAAGCTTTGGTCAAAATCTGAGCCATGCCTAATCTTCTGTATTGCGGTGCGACGGTAAGTGCGGTAACATGCCCGTGCCAGGGTAAGTAGTGTTCAGTGAATTGTCTCCATGGAGGATCCTCTTCCACCTTGCCCATTACTGCGTCTCTAATTAGCTTGGAACATAAGACGAGACTGAAAGACTTGCAGGCTTACTGTAGCCAACTATATTGCCATCTTGGTCTTCAGCCACTGTGAATAGTGAAGGCCATTTGCTCAAGTAGTGTAAGTAGAAATCGACGCTGTAATTTTCTGTCAGGGGATCAAGATTTGTGATGTTCATGTGGAGCAAGTCTTGGGGACGAAAGGGACGAAGTGCGGTCATCTTTCTATTGTGAGGTCACCCAATGCTGTATTAGGATCGCAAAAATAACAGGTCTCTCGTCTCAATTTGAGGGTAAGGAAAACCCGTTCATCATCGATATGCGAGGCAAGCGAGGGAACATGCCTCGGGAGTGAGCCTGGGGAACCTCGCATGAGGCTCATTCGAGCCACTCGTTTTCTGAGTTACGGGAAAGGCGGGCGCTAGTTCTAGTCTTAGAAGGGCTTGAAGGAGAAGGGCTCGGAACCTCGGAAGGTTAGAACTAGGCTTTGCTCGCGCTTGCCCTGACATCTCGTACCGTAAAAGGCAACCCGTTTCTTTCAACATCCACAAAGCAAATCTGCGAATCTCCATCACCAACAATTATTTCCCTCCCATTATGGAACGATAGGACAGGGTCTCGGGACGTTCTTGAACTACTCTCTATTCGTGTATCGAAAACCGGACTCAAAATCTTGCCCTGTGACGAAGACCTTCTGACAATACATCTACCCGGTTACCCTCGCGCACTTACACTTTCCCTTGCATTCATGATAGCTAGTAGTCTTCCATCCTGTCTAAGCTTGGCGACCAAACCATAGATTACCTCTCAATGCCCTCTTCTCCGCAAACGCCGGCGCGGCGTAGGAAGTCTTCAGCCGTGAGCATTGACATTTCCTTCACATCTCCGAGCCCGCAGAGCAATGGCTACCGCTCAAAACGGCCGTCTATCAGCAGTAGAAGATCTTCGCAGTATTCGATAGCATCGCCCATGACACCACGGCCTGTCTCCTCCCACGATCGAAACACAGACATCGGCTATTCTAACGATTACGGAGAAGCCGAGAGCGCGAACGGACTTGGTAATCTTGCGGATGAGTTGGCAGGTCTCGACGAAGACGAAGAAGGTGAGGCTGCAGAAGTCTTCTCACAAGATCAGTACGACGGGGCCAAGGACCAATGGCACGACGTCATACTACACCAACAATCCTCATTCCAGACCCCGCTCAGGGAAAACAATGGCGTATCTATACCACAAAAATCGCAACCCACCAGAGAACTCTCGCTGAGTCCGCCGAAGCAGAAGATGCGGTCAAGGCAACATCACAGAGAAAATTCAGTGTATGATGGCTCAGACTATGGCGACGATAGCGATCTGGAGGGTATAGACGGCATATCACCCGCACTCGATGCTCGGATGGCCGCTGTCGAGAGTCTTGCACGTCGGGGTACAGAAGCAAATGGTAGCGACAGAGACAGTGTCGTGCATAGAGTCGCCGATGCCCTGAAAGACCTCGGATCTCAGGCCGGTGTCGAGAATGCCGCAAGTAGGCTTATCACAGCGCACACGGCCCTCACGTCACACTTGTCTTCTCAGACACGGACTTTACAGACCCTGTGTTATCCCTATCTGTCTCCCTTCGCTGCACACCCAGATCTCGACTTCGTCGAAGAGATCATGCCGCTGCTTTCGGAACTACTCCTTACCCTTCCTAAACCAACTACACACCCTCTCTCGTCCATACACAATCTTCACGCCTCCACTACTGAGCTCACGTCCATCCTTACTTATCTCTCGGACACACTACACATGACGAGGCAAACCACATCCTTGGCTGCGCGGCGTCTGAGAACAGCGAGAGAAACCGTGATCGAAATTAGAAAGGAGGCCGAGGCCAGAGAAGAGGGCGAACGGTGGATCGAAAAGGGGGACTGGGATACACGACTAGCAAGTAGAGATTGTGCGAGGATATGTGGCGACGTCGTTGGAGGGTTCGAGGAAGTCTGTAATGGATGGAGAGAGCGACTCTTGAGCGGATCAGGTGTGGTGGGGCTGGCTGCTGCATGATGGAAGGTGCAGGATAACCAGTCCGTGTGGGTAGCCTATTGAGTCCGAAAGAGTATACCTGTACGATGTGAACGAGAGCGTTGATACCATTTTGTTTAGATCTAGAAGCATCCATCTGAAGCATAGCGAGACAAGGACTTTTGATACATCCTTTCCTCCATCAGATGTACCTGCGAAATACGCCAAAGATCCCAACTAATAATGACATTGCTCGCACGCGTGTGCTATGAATAGAAAGTATGGTCTAGTGAAATCACAATGCAAAGAGTCCTTCCACTAAAGAAAGCTCATGCTCCAGCACCTCGATCACAATCTGGCCGTCCCTTTTGCTCTACTTGCCACCTTTTCGACACCCTCGAACCAGAACATCTCAACCTATCTCCTCATATGCATAGGCACATATTTCCCTGGCGCAGGCTTCTCGCTAGCTGCTGGGCTCTCTGTCCTGGCAGTCCCCGAAGAGCTTACGGGTCTATCAGCAGGACTCGTGTCCCGGTTGCTCGGATCCCTTCTCAGCCCAGGGAACCTTGGCTTCAATGAATCAGCTGGGGAGCCATCGCGGCCTGCCGCATCCCCTCGGGCTCCTGGGCGCCACTTGGCAGTGGGTTCCACGCTGGAACTGGCGTCTCGTGGTGGCGCAGGAGAAGAGGCGGCGTCAGGGCGACCGCGAGGAGCCCCGTCGCGCCGAGCAGGTGGGACGTAGCCCCCTGTCCGCTTGGGTAATGCTGCTTCCTCAGTAGCGATTTCAGTGGGAGGAGCCGCAGGCGGAGGGGCGCTTGCATGCCCCCCAGCAGCTTTAGTTGCTTCTTCGGCTTCCTTCGCAGCCTGTCGTTCGCGCCAAGTTGGCTTGTTGCCAGCTAGATTGAGCTTAGGTGGTCCACCGGCTGCTGGTCCGTCTCTCGATTCGGTGCGGGCCATGTCAGGGGCACGAGACGGTGCTGTACGATCTGGAATGCGAGATCCAAGGCCAGCCTTCCTCTCCGCGAGCTTCTTTTCGACTTCTTCTTCCCGTCTTCGTTGAATGGCAGCCTTCTCGTCAAGTTCCCTATGCACTTTTGTAAGCATTTGTCAACGAGTCAATCGAGCTTAGTAGCACGTACTTTCGCTCCGCATCTCTTTTCGCCTTAGCTTCCGCCGCCAAACGCTTCTTCTCTTCATCTATAGCAGCTTTCTCCTCAGCCTCTCTAGCAATCCTCTCTTCCTCTTCTTGAGCACGCCTCTCAGCCTCTTCGATCTCTCTCTGTTCACGTGCCTTTCGCTCACGAACTTCACGCTTGCGCTTGTCAATGGCACTCTGGTATTCGCGGTCCGCCGCCTTCCTCCGTTTCTCGAACTCGTCATGACGCCGATCTCTGAGGTCTTGGTGGAATTCTTCATAGACTGGTAACAGGCGTGATAGGCGATGTTTGAGGGCAACATCTTCCTCGTGTTTCCGCCTCGACTCTTTCAGTGTTTCGGACTTTGACTTCTCATAAGCAGCAAAGTCTAGCTCTCGCTGTGCTTCATAGTCCTTGGGCAAAAGCTTGATCTCTTCTTTCCTGAAAGCGCGCTCTAGGTGGTCGATACGCTTCCCAGTAACTCTAAGATTCTTGAAAAGATCGTTCTTTTCCTTTTCGAGCTGTGAAATTCTCAGGAGCCGAAGTTGATTGCTGTCAAGATCTTTGACGTCAACGTCTCCGATATTGATCCCTTTCTTTACAAGATCACTCAATTCCTTCTCGTTATTCTCTCGGCGGATACGATCCTGCTCATCCTTCATGCGCTTGCGCTCACGCTCTTTGTGCTCCTCAGACAGCCGTAAAGTTTCGGCCTCCTGGCGCTGTTGAGCGATAATCCGCTTCCGAGTCTCTTCCTCTTTCTGCTTCTTCTGAAGTGCATCAGAAGCCAGCTCTTTCTTCTTTTCTATAACGGCTCGTCGTGCCAACGTCTCCTGGTGCTCCTGTTCGGCACCGGCTTGTGCTCTCGACAAAGCTGCAGCTTTGGCCTGTTCGCGTGCCTCGTTGTACTCAGGATCGACATATTGGCACGTAACGTATAGTGTCTTAGCCAGACGAGTGAGCTGAGAGCGAACGATCTCTGCTGGGGTGCGTTGCAATTGTTGGACAGAGCTTGCTTCATTCTCTGCAGAGCCAGAACCACTACCAGGATGCATAGCTTTCGCCGATGAGAACACGTCCGAGTCGAAAGTCAGAACGCCGGTAGCGTGATCTATTCGAATTGCCAAGTCTCCTTTTTTGCATCCGTTCATGATGAACTTCTCAATAGAGGCTGGCGTCACCTCAAATGGCGCCGGAAATTGAGCAAGCTTGTGCACGTAGTCAAGCTGCACGGACTCGTAGACTTGCGACAGCTGCTGGAACAGCCTCGTAAGGATAACTTGCTGCAAAGGTAGGACGTACTTCTCCATTTCGGGGTCAGAGCCAATTTGTGTGAGAATGGGCGATATTTTCTTGCAAATTGACAAGGGGTGGAAGTCGACCTCAAGTATTTGATAGAGCTCCCGGATTTCTGGTCTAGCGCGCTTCAGAAGTCCTTTGCTCATGGCATCTTTGAATAGCACTGCCCTCGTAGGTGCATGGGACATGCCGAGAAGATTGGTGAGACGGTTGTTCTTGTTCTTACGAGCCTCGTCGACATCGATAAGGGCTCCCCGAGATCGGGAAGTACTGATGACTGGAATGGATAGTGCGGACAATAGCACGAAAGATGCTGCTCTACTCATGTCCGCTTCCGTAACTGCTGGATTGTCCTTCTTTGAACTCTGTCCCGAAGCCACGATGTTAGCAGATTGGCGCATAAGGTTGTAGTACCTGCTCCAAGCCGCAGCATGGAATAAGTAATTCTCGCTGACAAGGAAGATTCGAGTTAGCTTCTCATAGTAATTGGCCATCATAATGTTTTTTGCAGGGCGCTTGCTCAGGCTGAGTAACGTGTGGATGTCCTCTACACTTCGAAAGGCCTCCTGCCAGAGCTCCAGCTCGACCGCAACGTTCAGCTGCTGGAATCGAGTATCAAGGTGTCGTTGTAGCGTATCTGGATCGCTCAAATTTATAGCGTGCATCTGTGATTGGTATTTGGCAGCGTTCTGAACGTGATTCCGAAGCAACTCGCATAGCCTTCGGAATTCTGTTTTGCGCACAAAATTTTGGCAAAAGGAGAACGCCAACATAGCCGTAGACTGGTACATGACTTCGAGTCGTGCATTGTTCTTCAGTATTTCCAGCACAGTTCGGTATGTTTCCCATAGAAACTTGAGCCATGGTGTGACAATAGCCCTGTCCGTTCGATCGCGTGACTGTTCCCCTGAGACGGTAGAAAGTAGGATTGATTCCGGAGTCTCAATAGCCTCGAGATCCTCCACATTCGCGCCAGTCCCAGCGGTAGGCTCGAGTGTTGATTGCACCTCGTCAGCTTTAGCCTGCGCTTCGGTGACTTTGGCCTCTGCGAGCTCGATGAACTTTTTGAGGACAAGCTAAAGTAGGAGGAGATCAGTCAGCGCCATAAAAGCTGCTATGATTTTATTTCCGCATACCTCTATAGTACCAACGTTTGTGTTTTGTGCAGTATTTTTGTACTGGTAAAGTCCATCTTTTGCAAGTTTTCCTTTCTTGAGATCTACACAAAGCTCTACAAATTGGATCATCACCGGTTCGAGCGACGTGATGGGGCTGTTTCTGGACCTCTTAGATGTGACATGCTCGTGTAAAATAGTAAGAGCAGCCGATGACTGCTCAACTGCGATGAGTTCTTGTGCTCGCTGATATTGAACTCCTTAGCTACTCTCCCTCGATATATATAAGAAGCCTCTTAGAACCTACCTTGAGCACGTTCTCAGGCTTGGTATGCGGTGGTGGAGGCATCTTGACTGATCTTCTCGAAGCTGAAAGGCTTTTTCCTCGAAAACAGTTGGATGGTTGTATAGAAACCTTTGATGAGGGTGCCCGGCGTTTGTGGGATTGAGGTAGGGCCGAGCTAGTCTGCCTTAGCGCCCTGAGCTAATTGCTCAACGCTGCATATTCATTCCCCACGGTCCTTCGATCAACAAGGCAGTATCCCAGCGCAGTATCACAACGCCTTCGATATTTCTCGCCGCATCTGGTATTCGTAATAACTGCAAGCAGTCTTCGACCCAGCGTATACCCAATTGGCAGGATGCCCGCGGCCTATGAGATCCGCGCGGGAGGGGATGTGAAGAACAAGAAGCAATCCATGGCAGACCTGAAGCTGCGGCGCCTCAACGAGCTGAATTCGCGACTGAGAGAAGATCTTGAAAGGCCCAGAATCAAAGTATCAGAAGCCTCAATGTCGTAAGTAATGGTCTCGAGTTTGCGAAAGCTGGTAGTGGCGCCCAAAGCTAATCTTAATCCCTCGCGACAGATTAATCCAGTATTGCACAAACACAAAAGACTTCATGGTGCCCTCCATGTGGGGTTCGGTAAGGCGCTGTTCTATTTCTACATAATGGCATTGCCCATGGCGCGTTTCCTTGGCGTCGACCATTGCGTAGAATGACAGGCTGACCTCATGTTGTATCAGGTCGACAAGCGCGAAGATCCATATGCACCACAACAATCAGGCGGCTGTTGCACGGTCATGTAAAGCATATACCCCCAGTCAGCCAGGCGTTCTACGGATTCTTTCGCATTTTCCCCCAATACCACTTTCGTTTCGTCGCCTCGCCCCATCATCCTTCTTCAAGCAATCCCAACATTCCTCCAAACACCTTGTGTACGGACTGGCATGGGAGACATAAAGATGGATGGTTCAAGTCATGTTCGCATTGGGACTTTGCGGAGTGGATACATGGATTTCGGGCCTAAGCATGCATCACCTCTATGTCCATTCGCTGTCAAGGCGCTAGTTTCGCCACATGGAAGAAGACAATGGGCGGCTAAATTGGTTATGCCAAAACCTGCCGCGAAATTTCGGTTCTTGTGTGATAGGGTTTTCTTATGTTTTTACGGTGGACGCCTCCTTTCGCAAGTTCATAATGCGCGCTAATTTGGATGGGTCTGGAAGAGGAGGAGCAAATTCATATACGCAGAGAGCCATCGTCGCTTGCGGCTCCCATATATGTAGATAGCAATCCAGGAGATGCGCTCAAAACTTAATCATTTGGATGAGCTATTGTCGTTCATGACGTGATCAGCTCGAAAAGTAGCATTGCTTATTGTGTCAACGGGTATATACGAGAAATTTCCTCCCGAATGATACCTGGAGTTTGACCGTAATTGGCAGAACATCAGGCACTAGATCATTTCCTATAATCATACCTGGTCAATATACAACAATGGATTCAAATACGGAGTCCGATCCCCAAGCTCCAGTACATCTACCTCGCATAACCATCAAATTCTGCACGCAGTGTAAAGACATGACTACCACCTGATTTGACTCGAATACTGACCATCCGATTCTCTAGGCAAGTGGATGCTCCGTGCTGCCTACGTAAGTAAAATCAGTACAACCTCAGCCTAGCTATCTGTACATTTCGTACCTTATTAAGCACAGTGCAATTTTGGTAGTCTACCTAGCGATTTTGCTTGTGTTCACTTCTTTCGAGGTTATTGTAAAAGTCATTGCATCAGGATTAGGAAGAGCATTGGTTGTGCATTTAAGTCTCCATTTCCCTCTCCTTGGAACCTATTTGAAAAATCTGCTCAATGTATTTACAATATTGCGTTAATTTACCCTCCTAAACTTTGTCCGTTCATCCCATCCACAAGAAATCAAAAACGCTACTATCTACGCAGAGACAATTGCTAAGAGAACCCTAGTTTGCACAAGAGCTCCTCTCCACATTTTCCACGTCTCTTGGAGAAGTCGCTCTCATTCCCGCGACTGGCGGAGTCTTTACAGTCGATATCATACATTCTACGATTCAGCAAGGGCAAGTACCAAAGGCCAAAGAAGATCAGCTGAGAACGCAGACTTCGAGACTATGGGATCGAAAAACCGAGGGTGGCTTCCCTGGTAAGCAAACCCTCTGATATCTGCATATCCTTACATAAGTGCCAACGTGCACATCTACCCTTGCTACGCCGGAATAGTCTTTTCTACCCCTTCGTTCTTATGTTGCCCAATGAATTTGCCTTTGCGCGTTCCGGCTATCATGACCAACCTTTAGCAGAAGTCAAACATCTCAAAAAACTCGTACGGGACATTATAGATCCAACGCGAGACCTTGGGCACGTTGATCGACCCAACAAGGACAGACCTTCTTTGGTACATGCATCGGGACAGCAAGAGGAAGACGTCGGGAGCAAGCAGCCATCTGGAGCAGAGATGACAATTCCCACAGATCCTGACGCAGCCATAGCACGGGGTCCTACAGCCAACGAGGATAATGAACAGCCACTGGCTACGAAAGGCGCCCAAAGCGCGCAGCCGTATTCACAAGGAAGCGCTGAGAAGACGATTCCTACAGATACTGATGCGGCTGTAGCACGGGGAACCCCTGCCGATGATAAGAAGAAAACTGATGAGAGGGAGAGGACAAAGGGGAGCAACGACGCTTGTGAGGATTGTACATAGGTAAGGGTCGATTTCAATTAGATAGGAATAGGAAGTTCGAAACAGCTCGGAACTCATAAAGCTATTAGCGTATTCTTTTCATTCTCATGCATCTTTATTCTGTGAGCGGTATCTCGATATATTCCTCACAGTCGTCGAAACGCTAAAACCGAAGCTATTTGGCTTTCGATCAAGCAGGACGCTGAAAGTGCTTGACAATATTGCTGAATATGCTGCACTGTTGGAAGATTTGGTCAAGTGATTTACAATTATCGTCGTGAAAAACAAGAATACTCCAGCGACGTGCAATTTCCATCTTGTACATCGAAGGATCTGCAATGCCCGGCAGACCTCGCGCGCTCATATGCAAAGGATCTCCTCTTTGGCATCACCCTTGGCCTACTTGCTACCTCCCTTCAATTCTTCCTCGAGTTTCTCAATCATCATCTCTTCCATCAGCTTAGCACCCTGCTTCTCGGCCTTCCTCCCTTCTGCGTCGTCTTCAACTACACCGGCCACTCGGTCATCAAGAGCCAGCTTCGTCTCCCCCAAAGCATGGATTTGCTCCTCGATGGTATTCTTCGTAACAAGCCTCACCACCTCTACCTCACGCGTCTGACCCACGCGGTGCGCGCGATTTTCTGCCTGTATGTCTGACTGAGGATTGAATGATGAGTCAAAGACTATGACCTTATTGGCACAGGCAAGATTAATACCTGTCCCACCGGCCCCGGTTGAAAGTAGAAACACTGTAATTTCAGGCTCTCTGTAGAACTGATCGATCATGTCCTGACGTTCATCAGTTTTGGTGTTTCCATCCAGGCGGAAAAAAGTCATCTCGAGCTGTTCCAAGACAGCCTCGAGAATGTCCAGGACCATAACAAATTGGGAAAACACGAGGATGCGATCGCCGTTCGACTTGAATTTTAGAAGTAATTCAGCCAGCTTGCTGACCTTGCCCGAGTCCATCCAGGGTTGACCTTCGAGCAGGAATTGAGTCATGGTCTTGGGGTTATGCGTACAGAAGCGATTCAGCTCCATATCTGTCATAACCTCCATGTCTTCATACACGATGGTGGGGTTTGATTCTCGATATGGCTCTTCTTTCACGCAAGCCCTTGACATCTTGCGAATGACATCATCATCATAGAGGCGACGAAAAAGCAACGGGTGTATGGAAGCTTTGCGTAGGGCCATCATCACATTGGCGGTCTGGTTGCCGACCTTTTCGCCTGCTGCTCTAGCCTCGATCACGCGGAGTGCCTTAGATTTCTCTTTCTGGTAGAGCTCTAGCTGAGCCGGCGACAGATCGCAATACTCTACTCGTCGTGTCTTGGCAGGAAGGTGTCTTAACACCTGATGTTTCTTACGACGCATTATGAAAGGTGTCATCATAGATTTCGCCCGTGCGATACGCTGGTTAGATAGCAGTGCGCCAGGATTACTATCTGTTGTCTTCGCTTTATTGTTAAAGATATGTTCGAGGTCTTCACTATGTTCTCGAAACACGGAAGGTAGGATGAACCCCAAAAGGGAAGCGAGTTCCTGCAAATTGTTCTGCAAGGGCGTACCTGTTAGAAGGAGGCGAAACTGGGTTGGTATCCGCATAAGGGCACCATATAATGCAGACTTGCTGTTCTTGAGGTAATGGCCCTCATCGTAAATACACGTAGTGGGCCTCAGCTTGCGAAAGAATCTGTTGTCGTCTTTGGTCCGTGCCAACGTATACGTTGTGACGATAACGTTCAAGGTGTCAAGACTGTCCAAGATTTGGGCTTGGACGCCAGGTCGTTCGCTCTGACTAGCGTAATATGGCATGACTTGTAGCTGAGGGCAAAAAATTGAGAATTCGCGGAGCCAGTTTTCCAAAGTGGAAGCAGGCACAACAACCAAATGAGGCCCCTTGATGCCCTTTTCCAAGAGATGGGCAAGGAAGGCAATCACTTGGCACGTCTTCCCTAGGCCCATATCGTCTGCTAGTATACAGGACAGCTTCCTGTCGAATAGTAAGGATAACCAATTTACACCAACAACCTGGTAGTCTTTCAATTCGACATTGCTGGCCATAATCGACGGCTGGGTGAAGAGAGTTCGTCGCCTATGTACCTTGACGTCCCCTTCATCTTCTGAGAGACTAGTCGAAGGTGTTCCAATTGCGCTATCTTTTGGAGAAGTATCTCGGTCAAAGCTGACTAAGTCGAGTTCAGCACCGTAGACATCCACGCCCCATGCTTTCATATCCTCCTTCAAAGGCTTTCCTAGATCCTCGCACTGCTTCACGAGCTGGTCCACAGCCTCGTAGCCGGTCCACATATCCATGCATTTATCGACGACCCGGTCACCGATTGGCTTCTTCGCGGGTTTCCGCTTTGTTTTAGGATTCTTTGGTGGAGCCTCATCTGAAACCTCTCGCACTTGACTCAGTGACTTGAATGGCTTTTTGGACAGTATCACTGATGCGATTTCATCTGAAATTGACGTTATATCTGCAAGATCTGGGGTAGAACAAGTATTGAAGAAGTCCAACACTTTACTCTCTAATGCGGCATCATCCGATTCCGAAGCCCCTAGAGCTGAATCAGAATCGGTATCATCGACATCAAGATTAGCATGTTTTGAAGTGGCTGCCGAGGCTTCTTGTTCTGCGGGCGACGAAATTACGTCTGGTGAGTGCTGCTTTCGGCCCTGAACTAGACGCCTTCTCTGCTTCGGAGCAGTAACAGGCGAAGAGCTGATTGCAAGAGGGGAGGATGGCAACGCGACTTTTTGTGTGGTTGGTATAGCAGCCCACTTTTCTTGGATACTCTTAATGGGAGCTTTGATTTGTTGCTTAGCTGGAGCTCTCTTCGGTGCTTGACTTGCAAGCACGTCCTCTCCATCTGAGATTGTGAGATCAATCTGGGTTGGATCGCCCTCAGAAGAGGCTAATAGCTCCATAGCATCATCAAAATTAAATTTCCTCAATTCCATAGCGCGTTTGCATGTTAATACAGTTTGGTCGGGGAGAATCTCTCGCATCCGCTTGATCTTGGACCTCAGTTGAAAGTCCTCGATATCATCAATGTCAAGGTCCTGCTCATCTGGCCTTGCCTTCGAGGGTCCAGCCTGCTTTGCTTGTTGTTTGTGTGGCTGTGGCTTTCTCTTTCCTCCGTAAGCATTGGCCAAGACATCACCTGATGTAGAAAATCGCGATGTGGTCTGGGTCTTGTTACGGCTCCCACTATCAAAGGCAGAACCTGATAGCGTTGGCTTATTACTCGCTTCACTAGGCTTGTAGACAGAATTTGTCGTAATCTCACGAAAGCGCTGCCCGCCATTATGTGGATCCACTGAGCCCAGAGGTTTTTGAGCGTTTGTAACAAAGGTAGATGGTTTGATATCTGCCTTATGCCACTCTTCGTCCGAGGATCCTTTGTACGTCGGAAGATCGTCGTCCGAGATATCGTGTACGGGGGGGACCTTCTTTGGAGGTACTTGAGGAGCTTTGGCAACACCTGGTGGGGCACGGAATGCCGTACCGGCAGGGGCCATACTAGAAGCAAGTCGGCCGCCGGCAAGCATTCGACTGGGGGTTGGCGACGCTGCATTTGGCTCTCGAGAGGGCGAGGATGCTGCGACCTGGACCGAAGGTGTCTGGCGGCCATTCGACGAGGGCGTCGTCTTGCGAATAATCTGTGTAGGCTGAGTGAGATACGGAAGGGGCGAAGAGGGTGGATCAATGACTTCAGGCCAATGTTGCGTTCCCAGATGTACGGGAAGTGTTGCAACAGTCTCGAAGTCGTCAAAGATCTCGTCACCACTGTCATTTTGGGAGTCATATGCTGCTCTACCGTCGTCGAGCTTCCTCCTCTTCGTCGGCGTTTCTTCAACGCCGTCCATCATGTATGTGTTCGCGCAGCCCAAGAAGCTGCCTTATCGCAAGTTCAATTCCAAGAGATTGCAGGAGACGTTGGGTTGCATAAGGTGTAGACAGTGCCAACTTGCGATACGGAATGGATTCTTCGAGATCAAAAGCCAAATGGTGAAGGACGGTCTCATCTTAGCAAGGAGTGTAGATTGTAAGACAATGAAGATTGTTCGTGGTGATAAAATTTGCCGCCAAACGCGTCAATGAACACGCTAAAAAATTGCGGAATTGCCAATAGCTGTGGATAATCTTTCAACCACATAATCGACGCAGTCATGACTTCAAGGAGGCTCATTTCGACAGAGAGAAACCTGCTGGAGAGGGACGACGTTGATGACAGGACGCCCAGCCCATCAGAGAAATCGAATATCGCCCCCGCTGTACCAGCGTGAGCACCCTTTCCCCACCCACAGGATATGCACCTCCGGCTTACTCTTCTAGTCATGTTATATACAAGCTCCTTGGATTTACCGTAGCCATGGTATGTGGGCCAATTGGAACCTACTTCTTGACTCTGAATACAATCTTCCGGGGTGCGTATAGCTACCTTGATTCCTAGTATGGAGCTAACAATTATCTCTAGGCAGTTCCACTGCGGCTGGAGCCACAGCCGCGATCATGGCTAACGTTGTACTGATAGCATATATTGTAGTTGCTATGAAAGAAGATGAGAGTGAAAAATTGGCTGCCAAAGAAAAAGCAAAGAAGGGAGAATGAACAGAATTCGTTGCACCGTCCATGCGTGTAAGGAATGGCTGATTGTACAGGTATTGCAGGTTGATGTAGCTGCAATTACAGGGTATATTGGATGGTTGATGCCAAGGCGTTGTTGGGGTGAATATACGACACATGCGGACTGTGACCAGTACGATTGATACCCATACCACAAATCATGACATGAAGGCTCACCAAAGAATCCTCAAAGTGCGCTTCAAATTTTCCTCATCATACGCCTATCAGGATCATCATTTCATGCAAGATTTAGCGCCTATATTGCAGCCTTATTGGCCACCAGACGGCTATATTCTCGTCGACCCACACTTGCCCGACATCCAATCCATTGCGCCCACAATTGCCAACCATCATTATGTGCAGTGGTGGGCACTCATTAAGCATTAGCATTCGTGTACAGGTGAAAAATTATCCTTCTCTATCCCAGACCACTCCATACTCATCTCTTGTTGGGCCCAATCAGCCCTTGCTGAAACGTCTCTTGAGCCAGCTCTTGCGCTTCTCAGCATCCACAGGTGGTGGAGCTCGGCTACCAACAGGTGGTGCTCCCAGCTTTATCGGAACCTTGGGTCGGTTGTCCTTGTGGGGAGGCGGTGGAGGAGCTGCGCCTCCATTGGTCTGTTGAAGGTAGCCATTTCTAGCCGCCGCCTGCTCTTGACCATATCCCGGCTGCCCGTAACTTGGAGCACCCTGTCCATGCTCTTCTAAGATAGGGCCTTGAAATTGGGGAGCTCCGCCAAAACCATTGAAACCATAAGCCTCACCAAGATCGGGCTTAACAATCTTAGTGGGTGCTTGGACCCGATCAATCGAGCTGTTCTCGCTGCTTGGGTCGGTTGAATTGCCCCATTGATCAGTGGCATGGCTGCCATTCGATGCTGACCCTACAGTATCATATGATAGCTGCTGCGCATGTGAAGGGTAGACGTCCTGGTTACCATTGTTGCCATATAACGCTGGATCTGAAGAGTTTCGCGGCCCAAAGCGACGTCGATTGCCGTTTCCAATTCCATTATTGCCAAAACCGTACTGATTTGGAGGAGTTCCATTTCCGTTGCCGTACTGATTTGGGGGCGTTCCATAGCCGTCAGCGTAGCTGTCTGGTCTGACGTTGCCATTACGACCGCCATAGTAGCCTCCATAGCCCCCAAGTCTTTCTTGCGAACGCTGTTGAGATTGATAACCTACAAATTGGATCAGTTATCTTAGCTCGATCGAGACTAGGGTAGATTGAGAGAGCGGGAGATCGCCCACGAAGGGTCATGGATGCACTAAAAAGCTGCAACGCGCGGCCGCTGAGTAATAGAAAAAGAGGAAGCACTGGTATCATAAAAGTCGTACGAATCCCACAGAAACCCATGACAATAATGGTGAAATAGTGAGGGTGTATAAGACATAATCCTACCTGGAAAGAAGCCACTGCGGCGATTGTTTTGAGCACTCAGCGGGTTTGTAGATTCTACCATACATATCGAGTCAGTAACAAGCGGATTGTTGAAAATGGTAGAATCACATACCGGGTCGTGAAGACGCTCGTCGGCTGTATGATCCATCAATAGCCGCTTCAAATGACCTTATTGTATCCAGGGGACGCTCCATCCGCGGCCGTGTGGGATTCGAAAGATCAGGATCATCTGCCTAGGCATCAGTAATGTAGTTTGGTTTGGATGGTATGAGTTATCTTTCACCAATGATATTTCCTTCTGCATCTCGGTGTTCAATGTTGCGGATGGACTGGATAGTAATAGTCTCTGTAGCATTGCGAGTAGCTGATAGCTTTGATTAGAATGTGCGCATCAGAATGACCATACGCAGAATTACCAGGCTCAGCTTCATTGATAGCCTTTGTAGGGTCCGCCTTCGTTTTAATATGAAATCTCTCTTTCTCTTTCGCTGTCTCAGAGGCATCGACCTTGGGAATCGACCCACTGCTGCTCTTTCTGAAGCTCAAGACCGAGTTCCTGCGTTTTCCAGCCATACTGTGGATAGTCTTCAATTTTCAAAACGACCGTGGCGGAATGATGGTGGTACCAGGAGAGTCCAAGGAGCTTTGACAGCGCCTCGTCGACTAGAGCTGTGCCTTTGGCTGTGTTGTAGCGACAGGGAAAAGAGAGTGCTTGAGCTCTTGGAGAGCTCGAAACGACCGATGCTCCGCCTCGTAGGGAGCTCTTATTTCAAGCGAGTGTGATGTATACCAATATGATAGACAGTAAACTATATCAACTGATGCAATGAGAACACTCGAGTGGTAGAGAATAACTAGGAAATGAAAGAGGTATGAGAGGTCAAACTTTGCGCAGTTCTTATCGGCTAGTCTAGGCTATGAAAATGTAAGAAATGTTGGCACTAGTTGGCTCGGGCTCGGCCACGCTGGGTGCGCTAAAATCCGAGAAATCCTAAGGTACATTGTATTTTTTAATACTACCTATGTATTGGTCTCCTACCCAAACGTTTTGCTTCAGGGTTGGTCTGTTCATGCTGGCAATCTGCATGGCGGCCAAAGACTAGTAAGGCACCGTTCGGCGAACATGTTTAGCACCCATAATCCGTTGACCTGTAAAGAATGAACAACGCAGCGAATATCTCAGGCAGCGTGTACGTGACTAGCAGAAAATCCATACTCGTTCTGCTTGTGACTGCTATTGAGCTTGCTAGCTGAGTAAGTCGAGTAGCTGGATGCTCAGACTACCGGTCTCCTCCATGCCTATGATAACCGCAAGCTATTTCCGTGGCCATTGTTGACCTTCACACAACACAAAGAAACGCTAAATTGATGATGGGTATAACATCACCCTGACCGAGGCACCGAAAGATTTGGGGGGAAGGTTGTGTCGGAATTGTGCTCTCACCACACCCTGTCTTCCATATTAGCTCTGAAACCCCTTGTCTGCGCTGAAAGATAATGCTAACAGAGTTGCCTATACTCGCGGTTCAATGATTAGTAATGTCCGCAGAGTCGTTCTTCGCACGGCTACGCACCATGTGGACGTGTGATTTTTCCCCAGATCACCCTGATCTTTGTCCCTCTTATTTCTCGTTGTGCGCGGTAGACGAAGGCGACCTTCTTGCCCTGTTCTAACTTTCAGAGCTGTGAAATCGCTGAAGAGTAGATCAATCCTGACTTACCAGGTAGAATCTGTGGAAGCAATAAAGGTTAGACTTATTCAACAGATCTTCGACTGGTAGAGCTCACGTAGCTGCCTTTGAACTATCTACGCCTTCAATCTTGACCAAGCTATAAATCTGTCAGCCATTGATTCGTTTTCCTCTTGTGTGCAGCACGACACACCTTGTGCCGGGGTTGGTATTCCTCTTTCCACGCTGGTAGCTGAGATGTCGGCCCCTATGCCAGTACAGTATGGGTCAGTCTTCTCACTCTTGTACCCAGAGCTCCGTTGCCTGCTGCGGCAAGCCTTCCTTATAACGCCGGGATACATTGGCGCATCATAACGGTCTTGCAACTCACTTGACGTATACTAGGTACGAGAGTTAGCATCTATTCAAAGGGTACCGTGCGAAGTAATTCGGTTCGCAAAGTTGAAAGGGACCTTGACAAGACGCGGACATAGACACTTACATCGATGACCAGCAGCTGAAGGCATGATGACAAGCTAAGTGCAATTTCAAATAGGCTCAGAGGTTCAGGAGCGCAGAGTAGACAATCTTGTGGTTCCTGTCGTCGTCAGGCGTGGCCAGCGACAGAGTGTGCGACTTGCTTCTCCTCGCTTAGCGGTGCTCCGATAGATTTAAGGTTCGGATTACATAAGCATGATATGCCGCCCGTCCACAAAGTGACGAAACTCACAACTTCTCCAGTCTTGCTTTTGAACAATAAATTCTGTTGAAATCGATCACTGAGTCCAAAACTCTCACATATGAACAGAAAGTCTGTTTCACTTTTGGAAATTCAAGGGATGGGCCTGTACAGAAGCTGCTCTTGGGAATCTTGGATATCCTCTTAGTCTTTTGTATATTATTGAATCCTACAATTCAACAAGCCATCATCACAAGATTTAATTCATTTCCTTGTCACAGGCTTGATTGGGACACTCTCAAGTCATGCATGGGACGAAGATCGAGGCAGTTGAGACAACGTGGAGCAAGAGAACATAGTCCTGGACCTTGACGTTACTGCTTGGGTCAGGCCATCTGTCCAGCGAAATGCAGCCTACTTTTAATACTCGCACTTGCCTCTCTGGCGCCTCAGAGTCGGTGATAAGGGATGCGTTGTCAGCAGCTTGACGTATGCTGTGCATATCAACGGTGGTTGTCTATCTTTCCGTCTGGTCCCGCGGATTTCTGGATCTACCCTCGTAGAAATAGTTGTAGAATGCAAATGTAGATACAGTATCTTAAGAGGCGTCAATATACAGACCTCAAACACAAGTCCCTTGATACGAGCGACTCGCAAGAAGCCGAAAGCCGAAGGGTTTAGCTTGCTTAGTATATGATTACATCGTTGCTTTCGTTGCTGCAAGCTTCTCTAGCCCGCGCATAAGTTTTGTACCATTGGCGGAGCATTTTGACTGAGCTTCACAATAGCTCGCCTTTCCAACATATAACTACAGCAGCATTCATACCTTTCTCTCTAACCTGTTCCTCGACTGTTATACCTATCAACATGGCTGACACCATGATTCATCCCGACGAGCCCGACAATATTGGGTAAGTATCTCTTCCCTCCGTCGTAACAAGCGTCATCTGTCTCTGTACAGTCCGTTGACGAATTGGTGGATTTGTTGAAAGCTGATCGCGTGTGTATTCCTTCTGTGTATTGCGTGCTACTACAAAACCAGAAACCTTTCATCAAAAGCTATTCAAGGTGCTGCGATAAGTCGGGACAATCGAATAGAACGACTTGACCCGGCCAAGAACGTCGCTGACAGGTGGGCTTGATTGCAGATCAATAGAACTCAAGGACAACACAATAATCGTGGTCCTGGGTGCCTCGGGCGATCTCGCGAAGAAGAAAACTGTATGCAGGATGTCCTCTAATTGTATGAGAGCGCAAACTGATCATTCCATGACAGTTCCCAGCTTTGTTTGGCTTGGTATGTCTTCCCGCACTATTATATTACAAGATCCATCCTTATAATTCTCGAGTACCGCAATCGGTTCCTACCAAAAGACATCAAGATCGTCGGCTATGCGCGGACAAAAATGGACCACGAGGAGTATCTCAAGCGGGTCAAGTCGCATATCAAAGTACCGACTAAAGAGATGGAAGAGCAATTAGGGGAGTTCTGCAAGATATGCACATACGTCGCCGGACAGTACGATCAGGATGAACCTTTTGAGAACCTGAACAAACACCTCGAAGATATCGAGAGCGGTCGAGAAGAGCAGAATCGGGTGTTTTACATGGCGCTCCCCCCTAGTGTATTTATTACAGTCTCGCAGCACTTGAAGAGGAACTGTTACCCCAAAAAGGGTATCTCAAGAATCGTTGTTGAGAAGCCTTTCGGCAAGGATCTAGGAAGCTCCCGAGAGCTCCAAAAGGCATTGGAGCCAGACTGGAAAGAAGAAGAGATCTTCCGAATTGATCATTACCTTGGAAAAGAGATGGTCAAGAACATCCTTATACTTCGGTTCGGAAATGAATTCTTTGGGGCGACTTGGAATCGCAATCACATAGACAACGTCCAGATTTCATTCAAAGAACCATTTGGTACTGAAGGAAGAGGTGGTTATTTCGATGAGTTCGGCATTGTCCGAGACGTCATGCAAAACCATCTGCTCCAAGTCCTCACTTTGCTCGCCATGGAGAGGCCTATTTCCTTCTCGTCAGAGGATATCCGTGATGAGAAAGTCCGAGTACTTCGTGGAATTCCGAACATAGAACCAAAAAATGTCATTATTGGTCAATATGGTAAGTCATTGGACGGCAACAAGCCTGCATACAAGGAGGACGATACAGTCCCCAAAGACTCGAGGTGTCCTACGTTTTGCGCGATGGTCGCCTACATCAAGAATGAGAGGTGGGACGGCGTTCCCTTCATACTGAAAGCTGGCAAAGGTACGTTGGGCTGGACCAGTCTCATATCAACCTCGTACTGATGCATTGTAGCGCTTAATGAACAGAAGACCGAAATTCGAATCCAATTCAAAGACGTCACATCAGGAATCTTCAAAGACATTCCTCGCAACGAGCTCGTAATTCGAGTGCAGCCAAACGAATCTGTGTACATCAAGATGAACTCCAAGTTGCCTGGCCTGAGCATGCAGACCGTGGCTACTGAGCTCGACTTGACCTACAGACGCCGCTTCTCCGACCTCAAGATCCCCGAGGCCTACGAGTCGCTCATTCTCGACGCTCTGAAGGGCGACCACTCCAACTTCGTCCGCGACGATGAGCTAGATGCCAGCTGGAGGATATTCACGCCTCTGCTGCATTATCTAGACAGCAACACGGAAATAACGCCTATGGAGTATCCCTATGGTAAGTTCTCCTTCTAGCGTTGAACATCTCGGGCCAATGCTGATCTGATCCAAGGATCTCGAGGTCCAGCTGTGCTTGACGACTTCACCTCGTCATACGGCTACAAGTTCTCGGATCCTGCAGGCTACCAGTGGGGTGGTGCCCAAAATGAGCCGAACAATCCTTGAGTTGAGGTACGATAGAAGTGAAAGAACCTGAGTTCCCTTCAATCGCGTTGTCAACATGCAGGTTTTGTACTGTAGAATTGTCTGATTCGTGAACAGTACTCTACTTAGACGGCGGTCAACCGCATGATGAATACACGGCATGAAAACCTAAGCTTCCTTCTCACGGCTATGAATGCTTTTCAATCAACGTAAATATTGTGACAATTTGCGGCATCATCCTTGATATCATAACATCCGTTCTCCAGACAGGAGAACACGCCCAAGTAGACTCCTCCAGACGCTAGCGCTTGAAATTCAGCAGTCCATATCTGCAGAAACCCCAGTAAATCAACCCCTCGTCTATCACCAATCTCAAACGAACCCAGCCCATACC
>JASZXT010000100.1:0-56151 GCA_035521555.1 Lecanoromycetidae sp. Uapishka_2
CCCCTTCCCAATATGCACATGATCCCCAATGCTCGCCGCCTCGATAATACACCTCTCCCCTACAAACGTATGATCCCCTATCTTCAACGGATAGTAGGTCATGGCGCCTTTGTGCAGCCGTGATGGTGGACGGAGTATGCTACCGGTGGAGATTAGGGTGTAGCGCCCGATGGTCACGGAGGTGTTGTGTTGAGGTGCTGCTTTGGGATCCTTGGGGGGTTGGGCGCGCACGAGATCGCCCCGGATGCAGACTTCGGGCTGGACGGTGGTGCGGCCGCCGAGGATTATGTGTTGGGTGCCGTAGAGTTGGGCTTTGCGGGCTACTTTGTTGCCGGTGTCGGTTTCGATGTAGTCGCCTTTGGGCTTGGTGGTGGGGGTTTTGGGGGGCATTGCGGTGGCGTTTAGGGAATACGCTACTGAAGTCCTCACGATTGGGCGTTATGAGAGGGTACGATACCCATAGTGAAGTGATGTGAAGTAGTGGAGTGGATTCGAACAATGCATGGCTCGGCTAATCTATTTTGCCGAGAAGCCATTCAGAACTGACAGGACTCTTCTCACGTGACACAAATGGGTTCAAGGCTTGGGTAACTTACCATTCAACAACACCCTTCTATAACATTGTTACCCTGCAACACACCAAACAAGCTATATATTCCCCGATACACTTGTAAGTTTTCTGGCAACTTACCTTCCCAATACCATCCATCATGGCTAACTTGCAGTTCTTCGTCATTGCACCAGAGAAAGGCTCCAGACTAGGAAATCGTAAGTACCAAACTAACCCGTCCATGTCCATGTTACCCGTATTCGTACACCAACGATACATACTGATCATGGGTTTCTTACCCAATAGTCTCTCCATCTGTGTGGTTGCTGTCCGAAGAAATGCATCCTATGCTCCAATCTCTAGGGCTTCCAATTACCACATTCGATCAACACTGGCTCAAGCTGGACCCTGCAGTATGGTCTAGCACCCATCTTGGCGTATCTGAATGGTAGTTGACCGTTGAATTAGCCTATAGAAAACGACTATACTATTTCCGACTACCACTCGCGAGTCCTTTCAATACTTCCCGACGACCGTATACGGCTTTCCGTCCACCTGCCAGCTGAGGCCAAGCTTGCCAATGGAAAGGATGAATGTAAAGAGGATGAATTTAAAGGTTTGCGTGACTCTCTCAAGGTAAGCGCTAAACGATTGCTGCCTTGTCGTTCCCTTGAAAGGTGTTCTTCACCCTAGCTAACACTACGACAAAGGCGATACAGGAAAAGTATGATTCGGAAATTGAGCAAGTCAGGGCACAAGCCCAAGTATGTACTTCAACCTGGGGTACGAAGCGTCGCGGTTTTGCTGACAGTCAGGTAGGCTACCGCTGAGAAAGTCGCTAGAGAGGAGCGGATGCGCCACAGAGAGGAGCGAATCCGCTACGATGCATTCAAAGCCAACCTCATGGAAAAAGTGGTGGAGAAAATCTCCAAGAAGCAAAAGATCACCTTCAAAAAAGGCAAGAACGACTCAAACGCTGATAAAACCCGCCTCATGGACGCCACAAACAAAATATTGAAGAAGGTCACCGCCCAAGATTTCGAGAAAAAGACAGGCCTTCACAAAGACTATCGAACGGACCTTGCAAAGTATGAGCAGCTTGTCGACAAGCGTCGTGTCTGGGCGCACGAAACGGAGAATGAGTTCGCATATCTTTTGCTATCAGATCAATTCCAAGGAGAAAAGAAGGCCGAGCTCAACACAGAGCACTGGGCGAGGTTACTCCTATGGGTCTACGATAAGGCGAACCTCCAGGAGATGGCAGCTGTTGTGGAGGATAAGTGAGGGTTACGTGGAGACAGTACTGGGTCGTCTATCCGGTCTAGACGAGCCTAGACGTTGCGGCTACAGTGCAACAAGAACAGATTTGGGCATGTCCATCAGGCATTTTCCGCATGGAGTTCGGGAAAAGGCGGCATGATACCCTCATACAATGCGTTGATTTACATGTATTTTAGACCTGGCCGTGGGACGGAGGCGGCCTGGCATTATTCTCTACCATAGCATGCTTGCATACAACCATTTCAGCTACTGATCAATGGGAAAGTTCCTGAATCCCTACGTTATAGATGAAGTCACGCAACGGATAGATACTCGACTGGTTTATGCAGGGTTGACTATGCCTTGAATTAAAGTCCATCCTTTGCGTTCTTGCATACCAAAAAACCGTCAACGCTCAGGTAGGATTTCCCCACCCTTGGAGAGTAGTTCGCGAGCCGTGAGTGGCAGCATGTGAGCTCAGTCCAAGGCGGTCCAAGTGAAGCTTCGCCAAATTTGCCTCCTCTTGTTTAATCATCGTGATCGTTCCTAGTCTTAGGTTTAGAGTGAAAGAACTGCCATTCCATTGCTGAGCTCTGCACCTTACCATCCCATTGATGAGCTCTGCACCACTTGGAGACGATGATTATGTCATCCGGATGCAGACATGCGTAACGCCCCTTTTGAAAGGTCTTCACGCGTCGCTTTTGGATGCATGTTGAACACCAGCGGCATTTGGTGCAGAATTGCTCCTGCAGTGTCAAACACGCACAGCAGTAGACCTTTCGTACTTCATGCGTCGCGACTACCACGCTCCCTGGCGAGAGAGACTTGTATTTTATAACGCAATCGATGCACGATCGTCGCATCCATCCGTCACCACCTTTGCCGCGACTGCCTTTTATGTGTCCCTTCGTAAATGCCCCCACAGGTTTGATACGTAAGCAGCTGAAGCAAGCATAGGTGCCTGCGTAGCCCAATTGTAATTCCAATTCATGAAGAAACAGTGCCACTTCTGCGTGATCGAGTCTGCTCAGAGAGACAGTGGCATGGAAATGGTGACTGGTTTGGCTAAGAGCAATGATGGCTGTGGGGTGGAGGTTGATGATTACTTGATCTTGTAGCTCGCCAGGCAGATCACATAAACCGAGTGTGGAAGACATATTCATGATTCTGTCTTAGAAAGAAGGTGTGTTCGTATAGTTTCTCGGGTTGTCGAGAGATGCGGCTCGTCATCGAGGGCTCAGCCTTGTCTGTAAGCGGGGCAAAACACGTAATACTTGTCAATCATAGAAAGTGAATAAATGTGTGTGCAGGACATTCATCGCTCGAGCAGCATCTCTCTCTTCAACTACACAAGAAATGTTGATCTCGCTCGCTCCTGCCAAGTGTTAGCGTTCAAAAACGCAAGGTTTTCGAGAGCATTAGTCACAAAAGATTTACCTTGCGTGATCATTTCAATGTTAATGCCGTTCTCACCCAGCACCGTTGTCATCTTTCCCGCAATGCCAATCATATTCTTCAAGTCTTTGCCTACGAGGCTGATAATAGCCATATCATCGACAAGATTCACTTCTCCCAGCTCGGTCAACTCATGTACTGCTCCTTGTAGATCCGCATCTACTATTCTTTTCTCCTCGTCCTTCCCTCGCACAAATTCTCGGTGACAGTGGAAAGCCAAGGAGATGTTGGTCTCCGTTGAAGATACAAGGTCAACCGACATGCGCCATTTGTCGAGGATTGAGAAGATTCCCGCAAAGTAGCCATGTGAGAATGATCGTTTGTTGGAATGCACGTTGATGACCAAGATTTTATTCTTAGCAGTAACAGCAGTTGGACGCTTTATACGCTCATTCAGTGATAAAGCTCGGGAACTACGCGTCCTGAAGAGTGAGGAGCCTGAAGCGTCTGGTTTACATTTTCTGCTCTCGGTCATAGTGTCAATAGGATCTGGGACAACAACCGTTCCGCTCGCAGATGGCTTTGTTGTATTCTTGATCCTAATGGGAATACGCTGACGAACGATTCGTTCCATGGTGTAAGGATGAAGGACCTCGGATCCGAAGAAGGTCAATTCTGCAGCCTCCGCAGGGGTTATCGTTGATAACAGCTGCGCTGTGACCACCTTCCGAGGGTCGGCGCTGAAAATGCCGTCCACTTCCTTCCAAATCTGCAGTTCAGAAGCTGATAAAGCGATGCTCACAAGTGCAGCGCAGAGATCTGTGTACCCGCGGCCAACTTGAGTCATCAATCCGCCTGGGACAGGACCAAAGAAGCCAGTAACGACTGGCACACGAGGTCCACAGGCTAAAAGCACAGGTTGCAAAGCTGCAACGTAGGCAGTGTAGAAAGCCTGGTTGACTTCCCGAGGCGCTCCGATGGGCGTGATGTTTGATAGGTCGATCAATTGGGCTGCGATGCCGCGATCCTGGAGAAGTCCAACCATAAGATGGCAGCTGAGGACTTCCCCTTTGCCGATTATAGTGTCTAGCGTTCGTGAACTGACTTCTCCGAGCATGATCGCGGCGGTAATGACATTCGTCAGATCTTGGGCAACCTTCGAAATCGCAGTGGCTACTTCAGCAAGTATCTCAGGGTTTTTCACATTTTCTGAGGCGGCCTTCAAGTGGCCTTTCTGTAGCGAAGAGACTATCTCTGTGCATACTTCTGTATTGTCAGACTTCGCTTCTGCAGCCGCTCGAATCAGCCTAGATGGATTCATTTAGATATGCGATATGCTTCTATGGTACAAGGAGACCCACTGGTTGGTGGTGCCCTCGGCCTTGATACTGACACTTCGCGCAGAACAGACGACCGCCACACGATTATTCTTGAGTTCATGGCGGACATTCTCTGTGATCTGGCTTGGAAATTTACCAACAGAGGTACCGCCATATTTCTGTACTATCCAATTTTCTGATCCCATGTTTCCAAGATCGATCTGTTCACGATCTTGGAAGGGGCAAGAGTGAACGACAAGGTAAAACAAATTATAGAAATAAGTTTACACATAGAGAGCTCTGTTTGCTAATATATGTTAATATTTGCAATCGTATGGATGGTAGTCTGAGCGAAGCAAAATTGACATTAGATTTCATTCATATTAGAAAGTCAATGATGAGCGTTCTCATCGGTTGTGAATGCAAGTTTGGTAATGCCAGGTAGTAGCCATTTGATAAGACCAGAACACGGTCAGTTGAAGGCATGATTATAAAGACGATGTAACGCGAGGTCCGCATCTGGAGTTCCACAATGACTTTTTTAAGCGATCACGTGTTGTCGCGCTTTAGGCGCGACACGCTAGGAGGTAAAAACCTTGATTAGGTACTTTACCGTGGAGCTACATGAGAAATGCACCTAAAGTGGGAGGGGAGGGGAGGGGAGTGGAGTGTATAAGATCTCGTGATACATATCGAGCTCGCCCAGCCTTCTCCGTCCATCCTACCATTAATATGTCTTCTCGCCCGGGCTAATTGCTATCAAATGCCTTTTCAGACAACAGGGACGACCAGACGAGCCGATTCATACAGCTCTGTGAAACCTTTGACTCGCTTTCGGGTTTTACGCCTACGCCGATCGCCTCGGTCGATGTTGTTCATCTCAGTGATCTCACTTTTGTCCCTCTTGCGCGTTTTCTCCCTTAGTGTCGCTATCGGGCTTGAGTCGTCCTGCCGGGTTGCACCGCTAATGGATTTCAACGTGTTGCATATATATCGGAGAGAGAGGTACATGTGAACCTTCCTCTCTTTTGTCGCAAGTCGCTTCGCGCAGCGGGGTGTACATGTCCTCGATGCTGCTGTTCTCCGCAGCCATCACATGTAACCACCACAAAGCTAAAGTGACTGTCAATGCTTTGAGTCCGTGGTGTGGGGGCTGGACATAATCTTGCCAGGTTATAGAATTGTACTCCAGAACGCCCGACCTAATGGCTTGCGCCGCTGGATGCCTCTTTTCATCTCGCGCATGTATATACAGGTCTGACTCTACCGAATTTCGGATGCGCAGCCTAGCCACCATCAAACGTGTGAGTGCTTTCACGCGCAACGAGACCGTCGTGACGACCTTGCGATTTGTAAAGTGCTCGCTATACCAGAGACGGGGTCTGTCTCCCAAGAAATACCTCTAGGAAAGGCGCGTCATGCAGCCGGCCGAATAGATTGTGAGCGACGGCTGAAAAGTCTTGCAATCTGTCTTATTTCCCACCAATTTTGTCCCAAATCCAGCCATGTTCAGAAGGGACAGACTCAAATTCGAGATCCTCCCAGTTTACAATCACACGAGGTCTATGCCAGCTGGTCTTGCCGGTGGTATTTTTGTCTTTCTTGCATGCAGAAGTTCTTGGGAAAGAATTCTCATTCCTAAGATAATCTAAAAGTCATCAGATGCACCCCGTAGCAGACATTCACTGGTTAGGCAATCTTAGGCGAGTAATTTACAGGGTTCCCACTGCACAAACCCATACATTCTGTGCTTTATAGTTGCCAGTGATGTCACACGAATCAGGGAAGAAGCCCGTAACTAAGTACAACCTTCACTCTACTCGAGTAAGAACTAGCATGCGTCTTGCGGCATTTTTGTTAGAGAAGTTACACAAAATTGGTATGACGCCTGGGAGTTAGTATATTTTCCCCTCCACTTAAGTAAAGGCATGCATGTTTCATGCGCCATATTTACAAGCAAGTTAACACAACATTGGAAGGAGGCCCGTTTTTACATTCAGTTTCATTTCCATTGAAGCAGGTAACCGCTCTTTTTATGCGCTACGAGACTGAGAAACGTGACACCAGAAAGAGAGGAAGCCTCTGGTTTCCGCTCTACTCCAAAGACATTGTCACTCCCGAAGAGATACATTTCCTCTTTTCACCAAAATGATGGCTCCCACATGCAGTAAACCCCTTCCCCAATGCAACGGGCCCAAACTTCATATGTTCAAAGAGAAGACCCATATCGAGTTCGTCCGCTTACTTAGTGACATTAACGATGACAGCGAAAGTGGAGGCCATGCTTATGTCTTCGAAGCCTCCATCGGTGGGAAGAAGTTTGCGCTCAAGGTGGTAAGGAATTTGAATTCCTATCCATTGGGTACCGTTACTAGTCTGACGAGTGCTTTCTAGTTCAAATTCTATGATGACGGAGAAGATCGTTCTATCTTGACCGGCAGGGAAAATGAGTACATTACGACTGATCTATTGCGCGCACACATGGACCCATTCTACAATGAGTGCCGTGCTTATGGGCGACTCATCGAGGGAAAAGTCAATGGAAAGGTTGCGGTACGCTGTCACGGTTACACCACCATCAGTGCAGAGAGGGAGGAGGAGTTGGAAGAGAGATTCAATGTTACAGGGTGGAATCGACCAGAAGAAGAATATGCGAGACCAGTCGCGCGTAGACAGCCCTTCCAAGCCATTGTCAAGGACCTCATCAGCGAAGATGTTCCTTTCAATGCGCAATTGGCCAAGAAGACGTTGAAAGATCTCAAACGTATGAGGCGGTTAGGCGTTTATCCATTGGATATTACAGGGCGCAACTATATGGATGGTCTTCTTGTCGATATGAGTATAGCAATGACGAAGCCTCATTACTTATTCGAAATCAAACCGAAGTGGGAGGTCAAACTGTTACAGCGACAAGATCTCCTCTCCTGGCAAAGCATGATGGAAGAAGAAAACGTCATCACGTGGGAGAGAGCTGTACGTAACCCAAAGTACTGCAAGAAGCTCAGGTCTCATAAGAGGAGTGAACACTCGGATGAAAGCTCGGACGAAGAAGTAAATCATGACTCGGATGGCTGATGGGTTACATACGAGGTACAGACGTCAAACATGTAAAGGGAGATAGCAATCAGATTTCACAGATATTAGTTGGATGTCATTGGCGTGAACAGTGGATCGAAATACTCCATATGACTCAGACTAGTTGTGATTATAATAAGTTCACTATACATGCCACTTGGATGATTCAGTGGATGCAGACATCCATGACTCATCCTGCCAAGTGAAGACTGTTCCTCGTCGTTTGCTGGTTTGACCTATAGACAGGTTACACCCAAATCGATAAGGGTCTGGTCTGTCCAACTTGTTCTCAGCAGAAAGTCACACATAGAGTCAAATCTTTAGAAGCTTTCTTCTGCAACGATTCGAAGCCTCCACTGTACTCTCCGCCTTTCCCGTCTCTCACTCGACATATCAACTTCCTTTTAGAAATATGGATCTCACCAATGAGTCAAAAGACAATCGCGGGTCAGTACTCGACAAGCATGTACCCGCCGGCAAGCAAGGACCCACCAAGAATCTGCTTCTCGACAAGAAAGGACACACAACCAGCTGGAGTCTCAGAAGAGTACTTATCTATGACTGCTGCCATCGTGGGAATATACAAGTCCGGAATTTGAAAGACGTGGGTCAGTGGAACTACTCATTGACTTAGGTGCCAAGCTGAATATTTGTCTCAGAAGCAGAGCCGGGCAAATACTACAAATTCAAGCTTCCCCCGATCAAACATGTCACTATCTTCCTCGATCCAGAGACAGAATCCATCCCCACAACACGAAACGTTAGTCCAGATGGGCAGTGTAATGTTGTGCTTGCAACATTATATCTCGAGCGTCTGAGTACCTATAATCAGATCCTTCGCTCGGTGGGATTGCTTACCACACTCTACGTGGTGACTCCAGCACAACAAGATGAATCGTCTTCTTAGACGATGGGAACACATGGGGTTGGAGGTGGGGACGATCATCTCAGATCTGGGCCTGTTCGTCGAACCTCTTCCAGAAGGCATAGTATGCAGAACCAAGAGGGGTAGTCGGCTCCCTGTTTGGTGGTTGCAGCCAATGTTCTTCAACTTTGGCTAGAAAGGAATTGAAAGCGAGCTTGAGGTCATTCGGCCACGACTTTCCTTGTGCAATCATAGTGGCATGGGCACTCAACACAAGAAAAAGTCCTCCATCATCACCCGCAGAGTCTACCCATATGGTCAGCTTTTGGTATGACGTATCGAAAAAGTCATCCGCATACGTACAAAAGTCCAAGACTTATTGATAGTCTAAGCCGTATAATTCCCTTTATCTCCCTCTTACTCCAGAAATCTTTAGGATATTATCGTCCGAAAGAGGATGCGACAGGAAAGGAAACTTCCCTAGCCGAGCTTGTTGCGCTAAAAGTTTCCCCGAAAACCTTCCCTATTTAGCCGATTACGACAGATCAAATGTCGATTTGACGGCAAGCTGCAACCAATTCCATCATCCCTTTCTCAGGAAAGTTTCTAGATCATGTTGATGCAGGTTGGAAGGATTTGCATCAATGATTCAGTTGCGAAAAGGCCGGCCCGAAATCGCAGTGCGCAAACGCGGAATATATAAAGTCCTCCAACCTCTGAGAATTTTGTAACAAAGACCCATCCTTGTCATTGTCCACAAGGCCCTGAGAGTCTCCCTCACGTACTCAAGACAGACCCGAAACAAACACCCGACGATTTCGATGGATCAACCACCGGCATATAGTCCGCAAAACATTTCTGATATCCTTCCCATCTACCGCCCCCAAGATTCCGACGGACATATACGCACATACAAGCTTCGCCAAACGTCCGCCACCATCCAAAAGCTAATACCCACGGAAGAATCGGGTGCGATCCCTTATACCATACAGACCCGGGCGACCGGCGGTTTCATGAATCGCAAGCCTCATGTCATCATCTCAGAGAGCGATGGGAGCAGCATCCAGGCAGAAGGAAGATTCGAAAGCGGCGGAACAGGAACGACAATCATATATCTCAAGTCTGGCAGGACGCAGACCCTCGACCTAGAGAACTCGCAGACGCAGCTCCTCAAGACGACGATTGGCCGTTTCGATCATTGGTGGCAGCCCCATCCAGGAAATAGAAACGTGCTGGAGCTCACGAACGAGATGGAGGAGATAGTTGCAAGGTTCATATACACTGCGCCGGCTTTACAACCGAGGAGGCCAAGCTCTGTCACGTCCGTGAAGAAAGGCTGTAATGAGGAAGACCTTGGCGAGCTCTCTATCGTGGAGGAACTATCAGGCGGGAACAACAGTCGAGAGGAGATAGTCTGCAGTGCTGTCGTTGTCATTGATAGGGCTAGGAGAAGGGCGAAAAACATGTGCGGCTTTGCTTCGCCCGCGGTACCTGGAGGCTTTCTGTGATGTTAGGTCTCTTCCTTTGGGCATCGTCGAATGCAGAACTTCCAAATGATGCATGCACACGCGTCTTGCTTTGCGCTCAGTGTTGAGGCATGAAGTAGGAGGGGGAGCTGACGCCTAGGTCGATTTCACAGATAGATAGCCACAAGACCTGGTATCATGGAGGATGTAAGATTGAGAAGTAATGGGTTCTGACCTTGCTTCAATCTCAGTATGTCAATGCAAGAGTATATTGAAGAGCCGGGATTCGGGATCGTCTGCAAGCAGAGTCTACTTTTCACGTATGGGTCAACTATTGTGCAAAGTTTGTCAGCCTTTCCTCGCCTCATTGCCCTACTAACAAGTGATATAGTGTAAAGCCACACTGCAGGGCGAACCATGCCTCCAGGGAAATTTGACCGAATAACACCGCTTCCAACATTGTTAAATTAATATATGAGTATATATCAATATGTTACTTTCCGGATAAAGTTCGGCCTACCACGGAAGATATCCGGGCTATCAACAGTAGCGCCCTTTAACACCCAAGTATAACATTTGAAAACATCTGAGAACATCACCATTGACAGGTTCCTACTTCTTCACCATACATCCATCAAAAAGTCACGACACTTCTACAAAGGAATATGTGAAAGGCATTAGGTGTTTTGATGCAGTACCTGCATTCTCATACAATAACCAAACCTCACTCAGCCTTGCTCAATATCTGCTGCACTCTCATAGCCCAAGATCTACAACTTCTTCATTAGCGACGCAAAAATGGAGAGATACATTGTCACGATCGTGTCTCCACAACGACAAGGGCGGCCCAAACTACTCATCCCAGTCAACTCTGACAAGCTCGTATCTGCATTGCTTGCAGAAGTGATTGAGCGTTCTGCCAGAGCTTTTAACATCGTTCTGGATGGACACGTTACCCTCCGATCAGGTGCCGAGGATGGACCTGTCATTGATGAAAACGATCCACTAGGAGATGTTGTCCCTGATCCTAGCATCACTGTTCTCTTTGCTACCTCTTTTGGCCAAACGCAGCCCCAACCTCGAGAGAACTTCGGCACATTTCCAAGCAACGGTAGCAACGGTGGCGTCAAGATCAGGGTGATCACCCCAGCTTTGGCTTACGAGCACGTGGACATCAACGACATTCCTCTCCTTCACGGTGGTATCACGGTACCTGTCAACACAACACTTTGGGATATCAAGCTCCAAATATCCCGCTCGCTCGCCCTGACGCTCGAGCCTATACCTCCACGATTCCCACCTGAGTGCAACTGCAACTTTGCTCACAGGATACAAGACTATGGTGTCAAGAAGTCGTCACACTTTATTGTTGTCCATGATCAGAGTAAGGTCGAATGGCTCTTCTCCGAGAGCACAGATGTCCAATCAGTGATGAATGCGCTCGAGGTTAGGTTCGGGCAAGTTGTAGTTGCTGTCAAGTCTTTGCAGTTCATGGATAAAACCGAGAAGAGTGACTCTAATGAGATGATGCCAGTGGTTGCTATCTGCTCAAAAGCTCGTCATCCAAACCCAGGCGTCTCAGATGGAGCCCCAACAATGTCTGGCTCAATTACTAGATCACATGGACCAAACAGCGCGTCAGGTCTAGATCTTCATACATCGGAAGGGCCCCTGGAGATCGCAGACCCTCAGCTGACCCTTGACGAGAGCGGCCTTGCGGATTGCACAGTCAACGGGGTCCTGGATTTATACGCTGTATTAAGAACGGACAACACCAGCCTTGACAAGCGCTTCGGTCAAACAGCCATTTACAAGATGGCGGGATTTTGGGAAGTTCCCCTACGTCAGTCTAAGCGGGGTGTTGCCGCATTTCTCTCCTCGCTTCGTGTGTTCGCCAACTTGATCAAGGACGACGAGCTTGCCCAAAATGAACAGAATGCGGTCCTACGAATTGTCCATATGTTGACACGATTTCCACCAGCTCTCATAGCTGTACACACGCTCATGGAGAGCAAGACACCCCATATCTCGCAATGTGCAGCTCTCGTTCAATCCGCTTTTACGATACTCAGGGCAATCATACCGCTCGAGATCATACAGAACGATGAGAAGCGTGTACTGGAAGGATCTCGACTACTCTTCGGTCTGATACTTGCTAAAGCAAAGCAGCAAGTGCGGGAGTCCCCCGTTCTAAGACCATATCATTCGTCATTCAAGGAAGTCGGCCTAGTATGCGCAGGCACGACTCTTCCAGTCGTACGACCCTCTTTTACATCAATGGGACTCCTAGAGGAAGGTTACTACGACGCACACCGAGAAGGTGGGATTCTCAGTGGATGCAATGAAAAACTGCCACCAAATCCGAGTCCTACGGATACCTGGCTCCGTCGTCAAGTCTTGAGATCGGGAGGCACAATGTCCAAAGTCACCGTTCTTGACATGGATCTGCTGAATTCATCGCTCAAGATTAAGGTAGATTCCCTCAAATTTCTCGGGGACGTGGGTGACCTACATCATTTGGCAACGCTTTGCGAAATGAATGATCTTGCCGTCATACCTCCTTTGAACCTCCCGACTTCAGAGCACCCCGTTTTAACGTTGGATCGAACATCTTCCCTGGCTGTCTATGTAGGAAGAGAGGCGTGTGGGACTCCGGGTAAAGATATCATCACGTTCCGCCCTGCAGATGGGGGTGATGAGAATGTAGATGTGGCTGTCATTACGCAGCTCATTGCTCCACTTCTTGACAATCGTGCCCGCGATGGTACTGATGTTTTTGATAATTATGGAGGTTCCTCCAAACGTCGAGAGAGATGTCCCGATGAGATCATCATGTTTTGCGTTGATTGCAGTAATAGTATGAACGAACTCTCGGACTTTGAAGAAATGAAGGAAGGCACGATGCTGGATGATCATGGAGCAGAGGAGGTTATCGATGATATCCAGGACGGAGACTACTTTAGTACAGAATCAGATACTGATGATGTCGGTGACGAAGACTTCACTGGTACAGGAGCAGATGATGAGGGCATGAGTAGAGGACCTATGCGAGGGAGTGGGGCTAGAACAGAGCTCAACGCCGATGCAGGTCTATCCTTCACTGAACTCAAAGGTAGATACCCCCCATTGCTGATGGTAAGTCGACAAGCTAACGACTACAGAATATTTGTCAAAACACGAGTGCTTCGAAGATATATTAGCCATTGTCCAGAATACGAGCACGCTGAATAGACAGGCTCATGCTTCTCGAGTCATACGACATTTGATCAAGACCGCGTCGCGGCAGCTAATGACACACAAAGCAGGCCTACAAGAACTACAAACATGGGCTACGACGGGCTATATCGCGACCAGTAGCCACAGCCCCAGCTGCATTGCAGGGTTTGAGAACCTTGTCACCAGCCTGACCAAATTCAGACAGGCTCTCTGCGACTATCTAGTCTTTTCAGCTTGTATAGCTCAGCCGCTGTTGCCAAGTTGGAAGTGGAACATTGGCGACGAGATACCGAAACCAATCGAATACATCCCTTCCAGTGCTAGAACAACCTTAGAGGACATGTTCATCCCGAATGAATTTGTGTGTCCGATATCCCAAGAAGTGTTTGAAGATCCTGTGATCACCGCAGATGGCTTCACATATGAGCGTGATTCGATCAAACAATGGTTTGATATGAGGATATCTTCCCCCTCTACAGGCCTGCCTCTGGATAGTGACGAATTGCGACCGAACAACAATTTGGCTGCTAATATAAATCAATGGATAAACGGAGAATCTATTCTCGAAGCAGCCCCACGACCGCGCAAGAGAGCACGGCTAAACACCGCTACTTCACCCACGGTGACCCTTGAATTTGTTGGGCTGCAGTCCTTCACGCGTGAGGTTCCAAAACACCTTACAGTCGCAGACCTCTATAAATTGGCATTCCAAGGCATGAAAGGTACGTCATTTCCTGTAAGAGGGTTGGTGAAACACTTTTGGTGTGTCACGAGGGGACGCTTGCCCATTGTACGCTCGCAAAAAATATCCCAAAACCCAATTAAGACGCAAAAGCTTGGGCGATCAACACTAATTCTTGAATCAGGGGGGCATATCAATTTCGAGCTACGTTCAAATGACCAGGCATTGGACCCATCTGCTACAAGTATTGGTAACTGTGGTTTGGGCAGCGGCACAGAGGTAGAGATATCAGCAGCAGCATCATCCCGGGATAGTGGTATAGAGGACGAAATCCCGGGAGGTATGGTTAGGGTCGAACCGAAAGAGATGTTCCTCATCAAGGCATACATAGAAGAAGCCAAACCACTGTTCTGTTTCTGGGCTCCTCGTGACAGAAAGCTGTCTTTCGCTTCAGTCATCTGGCGCTACTGGAGGTACAATGCTGAAGCTGGACTTGGGCTCAGAGATTGTGATGTTGATGCCTGGTCTGAATGCAGAGATGTAGGCGATAATGAGATCAACGGAGCTATGAATCGTTCTTGGGAAAAATTATCGCCAAACACTACGTCAAAACACGGAAAGGGGTCTCTGACCGCCGAGAGCCTGAACGAGAGCAAGGGCCCTTCCTCCACCAATATCCACGTCATGAAGCTGTATCTCCTCCCATACAGAAGCATTTCCAAGGACGAGAGGCATGACAAGAAGAGAGGGAGGACGTTGTCGAGGTTGGAAACCTCAAAGCACATATTTGACACTTTTGTCAACAGGACGTTAGCTTACAACCTCAAAAGTCATATTGGGCTGATCGTCTTTGACTCCAGTGCGAAAGTGCGCCAGGGTATCACCCACTCCATTGAAGACTTCCGTGACTCAATGAACGGTATGGTAGCGAAAGGAGACACAGCAGTATGGGATGCACTCGCCTTGGCAAACGACCAG
This sequence comes from Lecanoromycetidae sp. Uapishka_2, assembly GCA_035521555.1. Classification (NCBI taxonomy): domain Eukaryota; kingdom Fungi; phylum Ascomycota; class Lecanoromycetes; species Lecanoromycetidae sp. Uapishka_2. Next base: position 14,810 of record JASZXT010000100.1, read on the forward strand.
ATGGCTGAATATGGTCGCAAATATCCTACCGCCAAACGACGAATTATCTGTTTGTCAGACGGAATTGATACGGACTCTTCACACAAGAGCTTTGATATTTGTGAGGCTCTTGTCCGTAGCAAAGTTGTCGTGGACTCGTTTTGCATTGGATCGGTGAATGATCCAGACCTTAGGACCGTTTCGTACCTTACCGGCGGCTATAAATTCCTTCCACGGACGCTCGAACAAGCAATGGCTATTTGTGAAATGGAGCCGGTCTTGAATCAACTCGAGAGGCCTCGCATCAAGCCTATCTCTCAAGTGGGAGGGCAACAAGGCTTCAAATTCTTTACTTCGAAAGCGACCCCGGACATCGTCACTCGTGACAGTTTTCCAGCACGGAGAGAGCATCCCAATCTAGGGGATATTTTTATTGCGCTATCGGACTTCGCCACTTCTACAAGGGCTAGCGCAGCTACAGCTCGTGGACGGAGATCAAACATAAATGTGCGCTCTGCGAGGCTACTTACCGAGGTCAATGACGTGGCCGCAAGCCGGCATCCAAGCTATGATGTCTTCGTATCAGAATCAGACATTGGATTCTGGAAGATTGTTATGCAGGGGCCGTCAGAAGGGCCATACTCGAGCGGTACATTCCTTCTCTACCTGCACATGGAAAACGATTACCCTGGCTTGCCTCCTAAAGCAAGATTCTGCACACCTATCATCCACCCAAACATCAATCGCCACGACAGAGTCTGTCACAGCATCTTAGATCGAAATTGGACTGCGGATACGTCTAATTCGCAGATCCTGAATATGATTTATTCCCTGCTGCTCTTGGTGCCAGAGCATAGTGACTCGGTTGATGCTATGCTGACCCTCAATTTCCATCGGGATCAGGTGGCGTTTGAAAAGGATGTCTTGGAGCATATCAGAAAGCATGCTTCAAAGTCGAGACAGCGATTGAGATACGAGATACTAGAATCCCATGGGCACAACGTCATCACTGAGGAGAGTTCAAGTAGTAATGAACGATCAAGTGATGAGGAGGAATCAGATGATGAAGAGAAGAGAGAAATGCTGCGTTGGTGGTATGGAGAGTGAGCGGCATATTTCGTAGTTATACTCGGCTGGGAGGTGGAGTCCGTGAGATACCCCATCGGGAAAATGAGGAATTCTTCAAAAATCTTGCGGTCTTACGTGCGTGTAATCTCTTGATTGTGAACAGAATTTCTGGATCCTGCCATGTTTGATACGAAGAATCAAGCTTGTCACGATTGCAATCTCGCTAACACAAGATCACATAAAGCTTTACAGTGTAGTCCTCCAGGTAGATTATTCAATTTATCCTCATGCTCCCTCCTTATCTCTCCTTATCCACCAAATACTTACCCTGGGCAGTATTTGCGTTCCGCGCAAGAAGGGAAGGTCAAATGCACATCTGGACGTAGGGGTGGGATGCCCATGCCTTGAAATTTTAGCAATCATATATTCAACCGCTTGGCTACTCGCGCCGAATCCAATTCTCAAGTCTACCTTCATTTGAGGCTAAGCGAGGTTACAGAGCAGCTGAAGATGTCTTGCAGACCTGGTCTCGCAGAATCCAGGACTCTGCCTTACGATATTTTGACGTACTGAGAGGTACCGCCTTCATATCTCTATGTCCTGCTCTGGACAAGGTAAATTCGGAAGCCCGTCAGAACCATTTAAACACCAATTTATATGCGTCGCGTCGACTTAATGGAGATAGAGATATAACATGAAAGCTCCCACGTCAGGCCTTGGGTCCCCTGACTAGCTTACGCAAACCCCAAGCGTCTCTACGCCTCTGACGAGTACGCGAGCGCACTTCCAACGCTTCTAAATCCATAGTCTCTCTGACCCTCAGTTCTCCAGCCTCAATCCCACCCGTGTCATTTGCGTCCCGTCTCAATTTGGTAGAAGGACCGCCACCGGCGCTGACTGAGCAGGACATATGAGGATACCCAGTATACTGAACCTGTTCCGACACCCAATCATTATACCAGAACGCTTGAGAAACAAAAAAAGCATTGACTGACGACCCAGGCGGCTGCACGTTATCGTGCCCATTTGGATTAGGACAAATTCCATTCACCACCGCTGACGGACACGACCCTTTCGTAAACAAATCCGTACTCCCCCCAATAGGATTCGGCCCAGAGTGATAATTCTCCGCGGGAACGCTACAGGACATGGCTAAGCTATACCCGTCGACAATGCTGACGTCGCAATTCGCTTGATCGGAGGCAAATGTGCATTCGAACTTCGTCCCGCCGCTCAGCCCGCTGGTACCGACGTACATGGCGCCGCTGCCGCTGAAGCAGGAGCTGGGGTTCTGGGAGCCGAAGGTATGGCTGTCGGCAACTGAGCCCCAGGCTCCGTCGTAGGCCCACATGAAGGATGGGTCAGAGGATGTAAAGTCGACGCACCATTGGCCGTTGCCTCCGGTGGTTGGGGGAGAATTCGTGGTGCCACTGGCTGGGGCGGAACTGGAACTGGGGCTGGGATCGGGTGGATATGTTGGTGCAGGTATAGGTGAGGGATCGGGGATAATCACTGTTTCGATGGTTGTATATACTACCACTCCGGGTTGGTCTTGTCGACGGGGATGCTGGTGAGCAAGCGCAATAGCAGGAATTGCAAAAGCTAGAAGACGCGGAATGTGGTGGCTAAATCTCATCTTGCCGGTATTTGTGCAATAGATTCCAATGAACTGGAGGTGTTCGGCACCAGGCCGAGAAGCAAAAAGGACTGGATACGCGGTCTGGGAAAAGAGAGAACGCTCTGAGCCTGCAGAGTCTGAAAAATAATGTCTACCAAAGAGAAAATGCAAAAGAGATTGCAGATGGGCGACATCTTATGGGGATCCTGAAGGCTGAGTTGCTTACGGCGTAGACTCGAAGCCACGAATCCTGGCCTGATGGTCCGCATTTCGAAAGGCTGTGAGGTCGAAAGCCAGCGCCGCTTTCCACAGCGATTTATCCGAAATGAAACTTATAGGATGTGATTTGTGGTAGATGTGTCCACGCTGCATGAGGTTCCACTATCTCGCATTGTACATTGGAAATGTTTCTCGTGCCGCAGCACGACGCCGCGCCCTAATTGCTTACGCCCAACCCAGATCTCAGCCAACTTCGGACGTTTCAAATTGAGACACATATGCTGGTTCCACAGCGAAGGGGCTCTGCACATAAACATATGTGATCATCTTTTGAAGGCGGTACTCCAAGGCAATGGCGCTTTGCGGGAAACGAGATTCGACAATGCCGCAACACGAGTTCTTGCCGACAAACCCGCGAAATGCTCACAAGAAGAATTCTTTCTTCATCAAACATACTTTGACACCGCACGGTACGCTGTAGCTATGTGGGGGGAAACATCCAATTCTTGTCACCCAATGTACGTCAGTTTTGCCAGGAGCGGCGGAGCCAACATGTAAGATCGGATCTGCGATACTTTTGTTTCATCTTTGCTGCGCCTGGTTCCGCATTCCTTCAAACGTAGAAGATGTCAATGAAACTTTTCTGGCACATAAAGATGTATGTGTCATGGAACAAACCTTTGTAGAGTGCTGCGTTTTGAGCTTAGGTTATCGCACACGGCTTTGACAAAATCTGTGTGAATCTGAGAAATGTGCTCTGGGACAGTCAAACTTCTGATCAGGCATTGCATTCCTTCCGCAAAGCAGCTGCGAGACATGCGGCATGTGTATACCCAGCTATCGGGCGGCGATGCATTTCATGCAATACCTATTTTCGAACTGGAATCTGGGCTGTGAATGTCGTCAGCATGATACCCTTCTCAATGTCGCCATCCGTTGCTTACCTCATGAGTGAAGTTAAATGTTAAAGGCAATGCATTTTGTATGTATCTCTGCTGAGGAGTTGACTTCGCGTGATTGTGGCCCCGCCTTTCTCTCGTATTTCAGACTTTTGGCTGTGTTAGCGAAGCGCAAAGCGAAAGTGGAGACAGCAACCATGGTGTTGATGTCCCATAACAGGCATTCAATCTCTGCAATTCTTACACCGAGACCTGCGACTTCTCTCCCTCCACCATGAGAGTTTGCGCTGCGCTATAGTTTGCGTTGCTAGTGATGACCATGTCCGAGGCGTCAGTAGATGGATGACGGGAACGATCGAAACCATCAAGACCAAAACCTCGGTGTCAATAACCAACACAAGAGGGAGATCCGTAGATGTCTCGTGTCCCTCATTCAGATGTACCTCGTTCACGGAAGATCTTGTATATGGGTACTATCGGCATATCTGATGGAACAGTGTCGCCATTGTGGGCTTCATTGCTTTCAGTATATTGCGGTGTCAAGAAATTGGTTGTCATGGTGCTTGACGGCTGGAATGGAGCGAGTATGCTCTGCTGGAGTGATGCAGAAATTAGCATTACACTCAAAAGTGCAGGGTAAACAAGTCTCACAATGTCCTAGCCCTTGACAGGTGCAGCTTCGTGCTGCCTCGAGTAAGCGGCGAACGATAAAAGCAAGCAGTCTTGACCCAAAGGACGTGGTGTCTCTAGAGAGCAACATCTTTATCTCTATATCCAATCGGCTATATACAATGGTCTTGAACGCTTTCACTGAAAGACCGAGGAATTCCACAACTCCAAGACTGAGCAGGTTGGCAATCAACGCAGCCCAGCAAGAAAGGAACTATACTCGATCATCGACCGAATATTTACCAGCAATTATTCGTATAACGTCGACATCCTAATATCATATCTTTTGCGATTCAGACATTTTGCGCAAAGCACGCGCATGCACGCGTCCTTTATGAGCAGCGTGTGTACGCAGCCCTCCCACCTCCGAATCCATCGCCTCCCTCGCCTCAACCCGCACCGCCTCAGTCCCACTTTCTTCGCGCTTGGCTTTCGACTTCAACGTATTTGTGTAGATTGTACATGTAATGGGGCCTCTTCCAGTGAATGTAGACTGTCCTGGATTTGGAGTATCATCATCATACCAATAAGCACCCCCGTGCGTGAAAAAGGCCGCGGCGCTATCAGAATGACTGCCTGTGTTGACGCAATTCGGCCCATTGACATCGGGGCATGTCCCGAGGCTCCACAAGCTTTCCGTGCCTCCGATTACGGCGTTGGAGCTACCGTAGTCCGTGAAGCCCGTGCATTGCATTGCCATGCTATAGCCGTCGCAGAGACTGACGTCGAAGACATTTTGCCCGCCGCTTGCTTTGATGGTGGTTTCGAGGAGGGTATTACCGTAGCCAGCATTGCCGAGGCCGGCGCTGTTGGAGCCGAAGAAGAAAGAGTAGCTATTCCCAGAAGCCATGCAGAGGCTTGGGTTGTCTGAAGCGGAGTTGCCACTGCTTGCGCCGGTGCCTTGGAATAACCAATCGTAGCTGCCTCCGCTCGCAACAAAATTGACTTGAACCCCGTCGCATGAGCTGCTGGAACTACTGCTTGTGGATGTTTCGTCTTTGGTCTCGCTAGTAGAGACGCTGGCGGCTGATGTTGCAACGACGGCGGCGCTGGTCACTGACGAGGCTGGTGCTACAACATTTGCTGGTGCTACAACATGTGCTGGTGCTGCACCATGGTGCCATTGTGCAAAGGTGCTGGTGACGAGTCCGGAAGCAAGGAGCCCTAAGATTTGGTCGACGAGCTTCATCTTAATGATAGACCTTCAATTAACAATGACGAGTAGCGAGTTAATTAAGAGATTGGCGCCAGGCCAAGAAGGGTAGAAGGCTGAGTGGTGAGACTTGAGGAAAGAGAGATGACCCTCTGAGCCTGCAGAGCCTGATGGAAGATATGTGCCAGACAGAAATATTGAGAGACAGGCTTTGAAGAGGAGGAAGCATGGTTATATACATCGCGAACGACGAACTACTCGCGGCGCACATTGTGACGACTTTTTTCTCCTGTCTCACTAGCAGAGTTCCGGAGGACATGGGAAATCGAGACTCGGCTGGAAATTCTCTGTTTGTTTGAACAGTACCTACTGGATCAAATATTGCGAAGACATTCCTGCAAGTGTGTGGCGCCATGAGCAATCTCTGACATTCTTCCTCAGACGCCGCACACTAGCGTACTCTGTGTCTGACCATGCTTTTCACACGATTGTGGCGAGCTTAATACTGAATTGATAGTAGACTAGCCTAGTATCATGTTGAATTCGAATCGGGCTCAACGAGAAAAGAAATCAAGATCCAGTAGACATTGTGTAAGATAGACCTGCACCCCTGTCCCGATGGAGTCCTAATGGTTCGTGCACAAAGTGTACTAAAGGTCCAGGAATTTAGGTAAACGAGCGCATAAACATGCTGTCTACAATATTGGCTCATCGAAATCGCTAGCCTGCCCGCTTTAGACAATGGAAGTTTTTCTGGCTGTTGTGGGGGGCCGGCCGACAGTCCATTCTACAACGCAATGTGCAAAAAGTCTCGATCCTGATGTCGGCTATATTCGTTTAGAGATCTTTCGTTTCATAGAGCTTAGGTTTGTATCCTATCTGGTGGTTTCTGCCGATGATCTAATCAAGCGTGGGGACGTTGCGACACGCCTTCTGTTTCATATGGTGCTGTGCCTGTTTGAGATTTTCGACCGCCACCACTTCAACGCCAAGACTCTATTCTAATTGGCCAAAATCAAAACTCAGCAAAACATGGAAAGATATGTCTTGATTGGGTTACGGAGACGGTACAAGCCACGGCTGGCGATTCGATCGATGTGTCAAACTTGACTATTTCCACAGCTTGCATAAATCGGGTCGAACGTTTGACAGACTCGTCTAGAATCGTGCATTCTGCTTACCTTAGTTGAGCGCTGCTTGTTCAAATGATAATAGCATAATATCTTTATTCAATGAATTGTAGGTTTGGGCGATATATCTGAGACTTAGGGTTGTAGATTTTGATGTAGCTATAGCAGTGTTGACTGTTCGCTTGTCCACGGTGGTGATACGTTCCCGATCAGCTGTAAAAGACCACCTAATCAGTACATAGACTGGTCGTGACTGGAAAATACAACAAGTCTACCAGTAGCGGAATGGGCCTGACATGAACTGTTCTGTGCGGTAGCGAAAGGAGGTAACAGTACCCTATTGTTTGTTGCCTGCAACCTGAGACTCTGTGGCATTTGTGGGCGTTAGCCATGCCATAGATAGGATGTCTGACATAAAGGTGGTAATGATGCGCATACCTGCTCTCCGATACGATATGAAATTTTCGCTATCAAGAAATGCACGTCTTCAAGCTTCAATACCGGTGTTCTGTTATTCTTGATGTTCTCATGCATCTCGAGCCGGCCTCTGTCCGCTGCTGCAACTTTCAACATTCACTACAAGCGAACTTGAACACGTATCATCAGTTGAGCAATTCGTTCAATCTATGGATGCACAGCACATTGTGCTAGTTTTATGCACTTTAGCGGTCTATTTCTCTGCAAAGCTAGGAATCTCAAGTCCGCCATCTGAAGCGATGTCATGCCGGTAATCCCCCAGCACTCTCAACGAAGACCCTTTGCCATCTTGTACCCTGGAAACGCATTGTACTGGCTTGTGTCAATACCGTTTAGTTGTGGACAAGACAGATTGGCCAAAATTGGATCAATGATCTCCGCCAATGGCCGGAATGCTTCAGTGACGTTTGTGTAGAGTGACGTGAGGAAGCCAGGTGCCTCTGACATGACAAGCTGGAAGGTGAAACATTCAAGGTTATCACCGTCAGCCAGTGTAGTTCCGTCATAGACGCCTTCGGTGAGAGCACCAATGTCAACTCCGGTGAAGGAATTGGGGGTACCCGTATTGCCACCGACAGAGAGGAGACGAGGGTCTTGAATGCCAAATTTGAGGACATCAGTCAAATATCTATTCCCACATTAGTCTCGAGAAGTTGCGCTGAATAGCAAACAATGGAGGAGACATACGCTGGAATGGTGTAGGGATCGAGAGCGGGTCGCCGGTACCAATTATCGGGTATACGCTCATATCCTGGCTGATACGTGAAATTTCCACTACTGCCAGAGACAGCAAAGAATGTCTTGAAGGTCTCCTTGTCAAGATAACCGTCTGGATACTCCGCCGAGTGGTTCGCCATCATCGCAGGGGGGAAAGCAAAGCCGGCAGGCGAGACCAACGCACCCGCAAATTGCGGGTAGAAGAAGTAGGGGTTGCGGGCAATCGAATCATTGAAGCGCGCCTCACGGAACGGCAGCAGGGCTTCATACTGCTGAGGAGCCGCCTAAAACGATGGTCAGCGGAAGTCTTGACGTTGTCCTGTTGCGACACTGACTGTGTTGTCTGGAAGTGCATCGTAGTACTGTTGAAATTGTGGTAATTGGAGGAGGTAGTTGTTGCCTCTGCTAGGTTTTAGTGTCCATTCTATAGTATTCTACCTTTTCAACCCACGAGATAGAAGACATGCAAAACTTACACGAGATACAGGTCACCACGGGTTGGGGAAGTGTCGGCTTCGTAGTTATTGTGACTTCCACTCAAGCCAGTCCCAACCAGATCTGTACCTCCAAGGGTGCCTCCACTCGCTACCAGTCCCCCAATGGAGTAGCCGGGTGTTGGTGACAAGACCTGGCCGTCAAACACTGTCCCATAGACGGCGAGGATTCCACCAAGATCTAGGCCCATGCTATAGACTATGCAATGGCATTAGTAGTGGAACGATGGCGGTAGGAGGTCAGGAACCAACCGTTGTTGACAGCTTGGATGATTGTATCCATTGGAGCAATACCAGAGTGGGGTATGTAGCCATGGTTTGCCAAAGCGTTGAGTCCTGGGCAAGGACCTCGCTGGTCACCACCCGCCAAATTGGGAGGCACGAATGCATAAGTGCCAGTGGTAGAAACGTACTGTGCCGTAGGATTAAAAGATGCTTGACGCTTCTCCAGATTGTTCATGGATGAGTAGGGGCATTTGACGGACTCAGTGGAACGCTTTGTGAATGCTCCCACTTCAGCATTGGGCAAGCGGGGGAAGGCATCAACCAGGAGTGAGGTAAGGGTGCAGAGGCCTAGTGAGACTCGAAGAAGCATCATGGCTTGGATTGGGGCGTGAATTGGTAGAGGTAGGTGTTGGACGGGAAGAGGTTTGTGATTGTGATTGTGATTTTGATGGTGATAGAGAAGAGACGAAGGAAGATGGAAAAGAAGGATTGATGGAGGGGCAACAATGATGTGAAGGGTGCTGACGGGTGTGATGAATGAATTTTTACATACGGTACGGGTAATGTAAGGCTGTTGTCACGAGTCATACGTCACCTAGTAACATTACTTGAGAGATCTTACTATCTGTTATGCCTTGTGTCAGTCACAAGTCGTACCTCACCTAGTAACATTACCTTAGGTATCTTACTCTCCGTCATGCCTTGTGTCAGGCTTGTTACCCCAAGTACACCATTTGGGCGAGTAGCCATTCAGCGGGCCAGTCGGACTTACCTGCCAAGTAAGAGGCTCTGAGTTGGGAGTAACAGGCTCGCTGTTGGGCCTTGCATGGCGTCACTTGTCTCATGCGATACTGTATCATGGGTCACATGCTATATGCAGTGTTATGAGGTGTAGGCTATCGAATAGGCAGGACTTGGTCTCAGATCAGCTGCAAATCTGGACATAAACAAGTGGAGTGCAAGTTTCATTCTAGGATTTGCTCTTCAGATCTTTGCGGCCATGTTCGGGCGAGACTCGCATCACAATCAGAACCTGAAACCCCGACTTCAGGCGAAGAATTGAATCTCCTCGTAATTTGACACTCCCCTTCCATACTCGATGCTAAAGAGACATATAGCCTCCTTAATTCGACTCCAATGCTTTGCTCGTTCATGTATGATACATTGGCATAAGCAGAAGTTGTTAGATCTTGCTGAGTGTTCTGCCAAGTCCAATCTCGCTGCACCTTCCTTGGATTGAGAATCACAGCATTTCCTTTCCTTGTTGTGTACATCGACATCATTACCATCCACCGATACATCATTCACAGGGGCATTCAAACTGATGTGTCTGGAAAGATGGTGTCAGGAACGATGATGAACACCGGCTCTCCTTGAGAGATTCCGGACCTCCTCAGGCCGTGGCAATCAGCAAGGATGTTCCCTTCGAAATTGGCGTCGGTAGAACACTCTTTTTTTTACCTTGTACGACGAAAAATGATTGCCCTCCATACCAGTGGGAGTGCCTGGAGTATAGTCGATCGTTCTCGTATCCTCGAGAGCTCGACATCTTCAAAAATCTCATCATGGTGGCTCGGTGGGGACATTACCTCCTAGGCTCCTGTCCCGTCATTACTCAGACGACTGGCTTTAGCCTTATTTGGAGTCTAGTGGCTTGGCAGTATGTAACGAGACTTTGGGTACAATCCTCACATTCGTTCACGAATTGCATATCATACAAGACCTCTTCAGTCGTTAATGCTATCAAAATGGATTATGCATAGCCTCTTTTACTCAACGCTGGCGTAGAAATCTTCGTGAGCTGGGTGCTGTGCTCTGGCAATAGGATTCCACGTGGCGAAATCTTAGTGTCACCATCCCTTGGGCGTCTTTATACCTACGTTTCACAAGGACTTGTTGTATTACCAAAACCAGCCAGTCATCTACTTGCTACGCTCTTACTGCTCGTAGTTTGATCAATGGATCTCAGAATTTGTGGTCAAACTTCTGAATCGTGAGCACCGTCTGCCAGAGGCCTACATTCATGCTAAGCAATTGGTGGGTGTAAAGTCTCCCTTGATTACGAAGATGAAGAATTCATCGATTCAAGTGGAGCTGTGGCTCATGTCTGACGCATACATGACTGGGGTGAATACTCAATCATACGAGGTATCATTCCTGACGAAGTGGAGTCTGACGCAGGTTACTGACGCCAGAGATCTAGCGACCTGGAGAGGGTCTTACAATCCATCGAAGCTTACTACTTTCCGTCTTAGCCCTTCCAGCAGTAGTGGGTTTCCTTCTACTGGTCAGTCGAGTGTGTCGACCTCTGCTTTTACATCGTCCAAAATGGACCGAGCCTTTCGTCAAAGAGCTCAAAGAGCAGGACGAAGACATGACCTTGGAACAAAAAATTCGCCGCTCTCAACTGACCGTAGCTCTATGTCTACTTCTCCCTGTTGGTCTCGCTCTACAGATTCCAAACGTGATGTACCCTGTGTTCGACTATGGAAGCGTTCCTCTATTGATTGCCTGGGTAATGGGGTCTTTTCCCCGAATTGATGAGTGCTCACCATTTATAGGCCGTAGTTACGTTTTTGTGCGTAATTGATCGCCCTGAGACGGCACCCTTGGGACTACTTGCAGCGATTGCCACGATTCTCCTTGCTCAGCTCGCATCATTGGTCACGACCCCCTTGGTTCCAACAGTCAAAGTTCTCCCACGGTTCTTGGTTACCATTCCGACAGTCTCTGCCATTGCCATTATTCTTTCTATGCCGTTAAGGAACCCTGAATGGTCCAAGTATCAGATCAGCCCTATCTACGAAAAACCGACACATGAGCTTCGAAGTCCCGAGGATGACTTGACCCTATGGCAATTCATGAGTGTATCATGGATGTCGCCTCTCATCTCACTCGGCTCTGCACGTCAATTGCATGAAGAAGACGTTTGGAGCTTGAGTTTCGAGTTCCAGCACCGACCTCTACATGACAAGTTCCGTGAGATGAAGGGCTCGGTCGTCAGGCGACTTCTGGCAGCGAACGGCCTGGACCTTGTCTTCATATCTGTCCTTGGTATCGTTGAGTCATTGGCTAGTATGTATAGATTCTTACCTCATATCTGAAACCCCGGGCTGATCGTTTGGACAGGATATGCTGGGCCAGTCTTGTTGCAGCAATTACTCCGCGCTATGGAAAACCCATCAGCGCCTCGCAGTGATGCCGTCATTTTTGCAGTGCTTTCCCTGATCGTACGACTCATTGCAACCCAATCTTCAGTCATTAACCTATGGTATAGCCGACGATGTTACGAACGATCTCGAGGAGAAATGATAACCATGATATTTGAGAAGACCTTGGGGAGAAAGATTATCAGCGCTCCCCAGAAACAGCTGGATCTGGAATCCACAATCCAGGACCACACGAAGCCTTCGATGGATGTCAAAAGGTCCTCAATCTTCCATCCTGCAATCGTGTGGAAGAAATTTCGTGGTTCAATTAGCTGGCTACTATGGTCCAAATCTGTAGCGAAAGAAGCCAAGGAGCCAGCCTCTATGGGCAAGATTCTCAACCTGATGCGGTACGACTCTCTTGGAGTATCCCTGGTGATGAGTAATTCGCTAAATGATTCCCAGAAATGACGTCTATGAAGTGTCCCAGAGGTAGGAACATCCAGCCTATTCTTATGCTGAGCTGAATGTGTTCGACGTTCAGATTTTGGGAGGCTCAATCCCTCATCACCCAGCCCCTAGGTCTTATTCTATCTGTTGTGCTGATATGGAGACTCATTGGGTGGCCATGTCTGATTGGTGTTCTGACTGTCTTCATAGCTCAAGCGATAAATGCATTGATCACTAGAGCTCTTCTCCGATGGGGTAGAATCCGCCGAAAAGCCACAGACGCCAAGCTCCAGATGATCTCCCAATTTGTTGAAGCTATTCGCCATCTACGTTGGTATGGATGGCAAGATTTCTGGCGAGCCCAGATAATGGAGGCTAGACAACGTGAGCTCAATCTCCGCATCATTACGAGTCTATGGAATATTCTGATCGCTTTTACGAACACGTTCGCCAGCGGTATGTTCCCAGTCGTAGCCTTCTATGCTTACACGGTATGGGCTGGTCGTCCGCTTCGGATCAATGTTGCCTTTCCCGCCTTGCAGTTATTCGGTATGCTGGGAAATAGTATTCGTGATCTACCCGGTTTGATTACTACACTTCTGAATGCCAAAATCGCGGTGGAGCGTATTGAGGATTTCATGCATGAGCCGGACAAAGATTGTTCAAATAAGTCACCAAGCTCCGAGCATGTTCAACCCTTGTTACAAAACGCATCGTTTGCTTGGCCTGGCAATCCGAATCATGTGCTTCGCAAGATTAGCCTTGCGTTCCCTGTCGGCTTGACCGTCGTCTGTGGCAAGGTTGCCGCCGGCAAATCAGCTCTCTTACAGGCTCTACTTGGTGAACTAGATTTGCAAGAGGGCTATGTGAATATGCCGAGCGAAATGGTTGGGTATTGCAACCAAGCACCTTGGTTGCAAAGCATGAGCATAAGAGAGAATATCCTCTTTTCCAGCCCGTATGAGGAGACTCGCTACAAACAGGTTCTGGAAGCTTGCGCACTAACCCAAGACTTTGCATCGTTCAAGCACGGTGACCTATCCAATATTGGTGAGAACGGCATTGGGCTGTCTGGCGGTCAGAGGGCTCGTGTGGCGCTGGCTCGAGCGATATATAGCAAAGCGAAGGTGTTGCTGCTCGACGACCCTCTATCCGCCCTGGACCATCAGACCGCGGATACTGTCGTTCGAAAATGCTTTAGAGGACAGTTGGCAGAAAGTCGAACGATTATACTTGTCACCCATCGCGCCGAGTTATGCCACGGCATTGCGCAGCAATTTGTAGAAGTCTCTGATGGTACTGCTCATGTTACTGATCACGCTACTTCCGTACTTGATGGAATATCCCGCATCAAGTCTTTTGAGTCAGCTGACGAAAGAAGCCAAAAGGCAAATGAGGAGCGAGAGAAAGCCGCCGTTCCAGACAACTTCATAGAGGACGAGAAAAGAGCTCATGGGAGTGTCAGGGCCTCAATATACTGGGAATACATCAAAGCGGGCAAGATCAAATGGTGGACTCTTCTGATCTGTGCGGTGATTGTATATCGTCTTGCTGCAGTAGGAGAAACTTGGTTTCTGAAGCAATGGGGGGAGGCCTATAATAGGCCCGTAGAGCGCGCCACGTCGCTGCCTTTCGACACGCTACCGTCACCCGAAGACAACATTCGCCCGTGGCTGCTAGGCTTCTTCCTATTTGCTATTGCACAGTCGACCTTGTACTTGATAACCCAAGGAATCATGATCATCATAGTGTATTCGGCTGGTCGCCAGATGTTCAAGGACATCATGGAACGTGTCAGCCATGCTACTTTCCGGTTCTACGACGTTACGCCTGTAGGTCGCCTGATGAATCGTATGACATCTGACATCGGTACTATTGATGGCGACATCAGCAACAAATTCCAGGGAATTGCCTGGCTCTGCATAAATTGGGTCTCTGCTGTGGTCATCATAGCGTCTATTACACCATTGTTTCTGCTCTTTTCTTTGGCCCTCACTGCAGGTTTCGTATTCATATTCTCACGTTTCTTACCAACTTCACAGAGTCTGCGCCGTCTTGAGGTATGTGTAACGCAATAGAGACATAGCCAATGCGCAATTAACGTATTTCTAGATGGTGTCCCTTAGCCCTCTCATGTCAAACTTTGGTGCACTTTTAGATGGTCTCACAACGGTTCGAGGTCAGTGTTCTCGGAACTTCTATTTTCTCACTCCTAATGCAATGGTAGCGCTCTCTGTGCAAAGCCGCTTTCAGGACCGGGTGATAGCGGTGACAGATGCGTTCCAGAAGATGGATCACTTCTATTGGTAGACTTTACAACATTCATACTCATGTGAAGTGGTAACTAACGCTAGTGAAGGAGTCTGCAAGCTTGGTTGATGTATCGTTTCGATACCTTGTCGGCCTGCTCAACCTTTATTCTTACTCTTCTGGCGCTCTACACTGGCGTCTCGGCCGGATTGACTGCATTCGTTTTAATCGCAGCTTCTAAGTGTAAGTCTCTATTGATAGGCTCACCCAGACCTTTCTCAAGTGTACTGACAATGATGATAGTTGTCTCGTCTACGCATTCTCTCTGTAAACAATACGGGTCGCTACAAATGGACTTTGTATCTGTCGAGAGGGTAGTTGAGTTGCTAAATCTCGAGCAAGAGCCAAGTGGCAAGGTCAAACCACCAGCGTCATGGCCATCCTATACTGGAGATGTAGTATTTGATCATGTCACTATGCGCTACGCTCCTCACCTAGATCCCTCTCTATCGGACCTATGCTTGCGGATCCCTGGGGGCTCAACAACAGCTCTCCTAGGACGGACAGGTTCTGGCAAGAGCACCTTGGCTCTCTCATTACTTGCCACAATTCTTCCAAGCTCAGGCCGCATAACCATCGATGGTATCGACATCTCAACCGTTGATACGCAGATTCTCCGGAACCGAATCACATTCCTCGCCCAGGATCCTGTGCTGTTTCCTGGCTCGATGAGACAAAACCTTGACCCGCTTGACGAATATTCTGACGCAGACTGCCAAGCCGTGATTGAACGAGTCTGTAGCACCCATGGCTGGACGCTGAACACACAAATAGATACTGGTGGCCGTAATCTTAGTCAGGGACAAAGACAGCTTGTTGGACTTGCGCGTGCTGTACTGAGGAGAAGCGCCATTGTGATTCTCGACGAGGTACAAGCTTCCCTGACGTGCAAGTAAACGTGAAACAGTTATTGACTTTAGACACAGGCTACAGCTTCCATTGACATGAAGACAGCGATGGAGATCCAACAGATTCTCCGCGACGAGATGGGAGAGAGCACAGTCATCACGATTGCCCACCGACTTGAAGCAGTAAAAAACGCGACTCATTTTGTCCGACTTGATGGGGGCCGCGCTGTTGCCCAAGGCTCTACAACAGATGCAACCACCAACGGAAACGGTCAAAATTTCTTAGGCTTATCCGAAGGTTGATGCAGAGTCGACGGGACGGCATAGCCCAGGTACATGCACATAGACACGCTCCTCGATAATAGATGCAAACCGCTCCAATCTGTTGATTTATGCGCTTCGGGTGACAATGCTGACTCAGCGGAGCTACCGCCTAAGTCTGGTTTTGCTCGAGAATGTGAATTGAAATAGATCTTGCGGAACGGGAGCTTGCTAGATTGCTTTAGATTGATTTAGATCGCCAGGAGAATATCCCGAGTGGCTGTTAGTCCTGGCTAGCGACGCAGCAGCATGTCTCAGAGTGACTTAAAGCCTACTTTTGCAGAGCGTTCCAACAGCGGCAAAACTGAATTATGTCGCGACTCATGCGCAGACTGCGGTGATTAATACAAGGTACACGCGCCCAATTGCTAAGGCCGATCTTTAGCGGGATGTAATGTCTTTTCAACATCCAAGCATCTTCAATCGGTGATGGTCGGCGGCAGGCGTCCCACTCTATGCTAAATTTTGATTCTAGTAAGCGAAATGATGTTCAATGTATTATTTTCCGACTGGTGGCTGTCCTCGAGCCCCCACTCTTGGGCTGACCGCTGCCCAGCAGGGCAAGAGGTCCACAGTCAGCAATATGCAGATATGGTCATACATGCGGGCTGACCGTGACCAGGGGCCAATCCTTCGTGCAACTCTCGCACCAAACTTGCGCTTGATGTCAGGGCATGAAACCACTACAAAAGGTTGTCAGAACTTGAAACCTTCAATGGGCTCCTAGAAAAGCACTTTGAAGACCTCTTCAAAAGTCGAAAGTCGACGTCTTCTTTGACAATGCATAACAATGGAACGAAGCTGCTCGCGGTGCTGATAGCGACACTTTCACTACTCCAATTTGCCCTTGCTTCCCCGACGCCAGACCTTGTGGACATCAAAAAAAGAAAGCTTTCAGGAGGAAGCTCAAGCCTCCCTTCCAGCACATCACAAGATTGGCATCAAGGTATTCATTCCATCTTTGAACAAGGACTAGAGCGGCGTTCAATGGAAATCTGTCCGTTCATTGCCTGCAAATTATTCCGGCGCTATCCACAGTCTACCATATTCCCGACGCTCATGGCGGCCGAGACGCTGAAGAATTTCTGGACAACGATCGCAATAGATGCCATGAAAGCTGATATTGAGCATATCGCCAATTCGAAGTATATCATCCTTACAGCTGGACCTTTACAACTCACAATGTCCAGCGTCGGACAGGCGATACCCTGGGATTTTGTGCAAGATCTTGCGTCGAATCAGATCCATGCTGTGGCGATGGGGTGGCTGGATACATTTGATGCGCTCTATCAGCAGGACGGGACAGGATATATGGTTCTTGTGTCTATGAGAATAGTGTTGGGACTGATCAAAGGGTCGCCGAGCCGGAAACGCCCCCATCCTGGAGGTGATTGGCGATGAAGGTGGTAGTTGGAGAATGGGTGTCTGTGATAGGGAATTTTGTGGGTCCGAGACATGCTTGACAAGATTCTCGATCAGAGGGTCTTCCCATTGTTACAGTCGGAAGATCTTGTATATTACTCGGTCGTATTGTTTGAACCATGAAGCTGCAATATCACATATTTTAGATGATATGAGCAGGTCTAGAAATTAAAGACCTCCCATGTATTCCCTGGAGCTTGTAATGATCCATTCTGGGACAAGAAAGGGATTCATGTGGATTAGCGTGACTCTGTGCCGCTTGCTAGAATTACCGAATCCTGTTGGAAAGCCAATCGTGCTGACCAGGAATAAGCTCTCAGCGCACAAAAGAGATCTCAACAGTGCATTGAGTGCGATATATCTGCTTCATAACTAAAGCAAAGGTGTTGTGAGTCCAACGCATCTTGCTTCCTTTACTTGATCTGAATAGTCACAGCAAGAGGACGATGGCTTCCTCTACGTCACTCTTGGAACTTCTCCAATCTCGCACAGTTGTTGATTGTGATACACTCGACGTTGAAGGTGAGATGACATTGTCACAACCATATCAAGATGTTCAGGGTTAACAAAGACTGCGCCCAAGTTCCGAAAGCATTAGGTCCATTCCATGATTGTACCTCGAATCAAGTATGCTTAATGTCTCTTTCATGTTTCTGCCAGCCACTAAGCGATCATTATGCTTAGGCAATTGCGTTCAATGAACTCCAAGAAGATCAACACGAGACGCTTATACATGAGTCTATTCAACTTGCAAGAAGAGTGCTGGATAATTTCGAGAATGTATCAATTACAGAGTTGGCAATAGAGATCTCGGTATGCACCGGGAAGTCGCTTCCAAAGTCATTTTCACTGAAAGATTCAGATGATCAGGCTATCCCTCCGTATGGCGCCACTTGTGACTGGGTTCGTACATACGCAAGTGAATCCAACACATTCTTACTCCACCAATAAGATGGTGGCAGACGCTCAAAGTATGCTCTACTTGACAGACTTTGAAACTCCTCGGTATGCTGAGACCCCTATCAGGGTTGATTGAGCTATTCAAATTGGTAGACCCCAACTTTGACACATCTCGGGTTTGCATCAAGGTGCCAAGCACATGGGAAGGATTGCAAGCCTGCCGTATACTTCAGCAGAAAGGCATTACTACATTGGCTACTACACTATTCACCCTTGCACAAGCAGTGCTGGCTGCCGAAGTCGGGTGTCATTACATTGCACCTTACTTGAACGAACTGCGGGTGCAAGTCGACAAAGGGTGATTCATTTTTCAAAACCATTGTGGTCCTGGATACTAAGAAAGCTGTCTAGATACAAAGGAGACGCCCCCCTTTTCGGCATTTGCGTCTCCGCGCAGCGCTATTACAAACAGCATAATTGTACCACCAAAGTGCTTCCCGCAAGTCTGACGTCGATCAACGAGATCATGCTCCTCGCAGGCGTCGATCATATCACAGTAGCGCCAGCACTGCTCCGCAAGCTTGCTGATACGAAAGTAGACAAGTCAGCAATTCATTTGCCGTCGTTATTTGATGAAGTGAAGACGCCCCCCGAGCGAAATCTGCCACGGATGTCTTTCATTGATGACGAGGAAGGTTTTCGAATGTTCATGACTAGGGATAGACAAGGCCTTAACGAGGGGAAACTGATTCAGGTACTTTCGTGTTCTTCTTCTATCTCACTATCCCCATGACTAGAGAGAAGACATCTAAAAATGCTGACTATTCCAGGCAATCAACATTTTCTGTGATGTGCAGCTGAAAATGGAAGCCATGATGAAGGAACGCGGTGCATGCTGAAAGCGAGTGAAACAAAAGCAAAGCCAACATGCCATACTTCCAACAAGAAGACGTGAAGAATCCCAATGAGTAGAAGATGAAAAGAGCCTTCGCTGATCTCCTCTGCTGCCATCTATTCCATGTCACCATGTGTACACAGTGTAATTCATAATTTTATGCAGCGGTCATGATGTCAGCGTGCATAATTTGTTAGAAAATCACAAAATTGTCGAAATCCTTCCTCACCTTGCTAATGACGAGTGAAAATGGCTAAATCCAAGCCAATTGGCCTTAAATGGCGATCGAGTACACTGTTCATCGTTAGCACCGTTGGTATCGGTCTGTTCACTGATTTGTTCCTCTACGGTCTCGTCGTTCCCATCCTACCCTTCATCCTCCAAGACCGCGTCAACCTCCCTCACGATCAAATCCAGAGTCATGTCTCAGGCCTCCTTGCCGCCTACGCTGGTTCCTCTGTTCTCTTCTCGCCACCAGCTGGTATCCTTGCAGACAAGCTCCCTACACGCCAGCTACCCTTTCTTGTTGGGTTGGTGGCTCTGTTAGGGGCTACATTGCTCCTTTTTCTTGGTCAGAATGTGGCTGTCTTGACAATTGCACGTATTCTACAGGGGCTCAGTGCTGCTGTTGTATGGACAATTGGGTTAGCATTGGTCCTTGACACAGTGGGACCGGAGAATCTGGGGAAAACAATTGGCTCAGTACGCCAGATTAGGAGGCTTCTACAAAGTTGATATGACTGACGTTCATGTTCAGATCTTCGGATTCATTTCGATCGGCGAGCTAGCTGCTCCAATCCTTGGCGGTGTTGTCTACAAGAAAAGTGGCTACGCTGGAGTGTTTGGCTTAGGTTTCGCATTCTTGGCCTTGGACTTCATCATGCGGATTTTGATCATCGACAAAAAGACCGCTGCACGCTATGGCTACAGCGAGGAAGACGAAGACGAACCTAATGATCCCATCGAAGGAGAGCAGAATGGTGATGAAGAGGAGGGAAACGAAGAAAACGAGGAAGATCCTCTGATTCGTAAAAAGGAGGAAGATACCTACAGGGTCTCGTCAGACCAGCCAAGAGCAGTGCGCGGGTTCCCTCTTCTTGTTTGCTTGAAGAACCCTCGACTTCTGACGGCTCTGCTCCTCGCATTCGTGCAGGCTACTCTTCTGGGAACATTCGACGCCACAATTCCTACAGTAGCCCAGGACTACTATGGATTTAGCTCGCTTGAGGGAGGTCTCCTCTTCATGGCACTGGTCCTTCCATACCTCGTGCTGGGACCAGTTGCGGGATGGGCGGTGGATAGATATGGCGCAAAGCCTGCAGCTGTCATTGGTTTCGGATATCTTACGCCTATTCTCATCCTTCTAAGGCTCGTTCGGCCTGGTGGGAAGTCACAGATTATCGTATATTGCGCTTTGTTGGCTTTGTGCGGTGTCGGCATGGGCGTCATTGGATCACCATCCATTGTCGAAGCTGCTTACGTTGTCCAGATGTATCACAAGGCCAATCCAGACTTCTTTGGCGAACAAGGCCCCTATGCACAGCTTTACAGCATCAACTCAATGGTCTTCAGTCTGGGTCTCACTGTGGGCCCGCTTGTGAGTGGGTTGCTCAAGGATGCTGTTGGCTATGGCAATATGAACATTGTAGTAGCGGCGCTGTGCTTGATCACAGCAACCCTGTCCTTCATATATGTCGGTGGGAAGCCGAACATTATGAAGAAAAAGCGCTGAGAGGGCAGCACAGGCGGGATGATGTCCAAGTGCATATGTTTTGCTGAATTGAGCAGCCCAGCCTCGAGCTTGACCGCCAAAGTGGACGCCTCAAGCTTGGCGAGGAGGTACCCAGGAATTGGATGACTGGAACGAAGCGAATATCACCAAGCTCTTTGCTGGGGGGAGCCTCATAGCGTTTGCATCGTATCAACTGCATAGGCAGACGGGGCCACAAAGGTCTAAGGCAATCCGCTTTTCAAGCACTCCGTGAATAATGACCGTCGGACATGCGATGGACTTGAACTTTGATGATGAGGAAGGTGAATACTTTTGTAACCAGATTAGCCACTTGCTCTTATCCTTCCCAGCGGCGTGCGCTCAAATCTATGCGCAACCTCGCTATCCGAGTTTCCCTACTGCCGCGAAACAAACCAAATGTCCTATCGGACTGTGCAAATGTGGTCATGAAACTCATCGATTCGAAGGCTGATATTCTCCTCTACGCGCACTGGGCCTCGACTACTGTGATTTGCTTTTCGCGAGCTTTGGACTTCCGGCCACGCCCTATTCCACCCCTTGCTAAACAGCTTTAATTATAGACCATCAGATCGATATCGTCTTATGTTGCAGCATTTCAAGTTTGTTCTGAAATGGATAATCGCGTGTCTGGGGGTCCTCATCTCAATGCGACGGTCGAAGAAGCCACTGCAGCAAATATCACCCTTGGAACTTGGAATCTCACGGACTCAGATAGTTCTTGACCCATGGGCATGATCCGCTCGGATTATGAATGGTGGAGAGGGGCATCGGGATGAAGCATTAGCTTCGCTCAGTCTCTTAAGCTTTGTGGTAGTCTTAGTTACGCCTGGAGGCTAGGCGCTCTCGGTCGGATTCTGCGGAAAAAACCGGTCCATTCAATGCGGCGAACTTGGTCCACTAGCTACCTCACTCTTCAGCCACAAGCTCCCTCCAACGATCTCCGGACCCTCGATCAAGCCTCGCGTCGATTGGGTCAGTTACAGGAGATGCTCATCAAACCTCCGGCCACTACTTGAATGACATCGCGGCCTCACGTATCATGTCCTTTGCGCGCCAGCAAAACCGTGGAGCGAGGTTCTCCATGAGGGCCGAGAACAGCACTAAGCCTAGGTTGAAAGTTGCTCAATAATGCTTTGTGCTACCTTTTGTAGGAATGACGTGGCATTTTTGCATGATTGCGCTGTACCTCAACGACTTTTTACTATACCTGCATTGGGATGCACTCCCAAAATTTCTGAGGAGGGATTTTTATAATGCATGACAATAACAATCTCAAACCGTCTCTACATGGCATTCGTTCTTCGAAGCTCTTCACCTACATCGTGATCAACCTCGCAGTCTTTACAGATGCTTACATCTACGGCTTGATTATCCCCGTGCTGCCCTTCGCTCTTGTGGAGAGGGTCAATCTTCGGGAGGATGAAGTGCAGAGATGGATTGGTATCCTGCTCGCAGCTGAAGGTGCTGGTCTTATATTTGGGTCTCGTGAGTACCCCTTTGGCTTCCCTTCTTCCATTCAGAACACAAATATCTTCGATCTCGCCTAGCACCCTCTTCGATCAAATGTCTGATTGCACTTCCAAGCGATCGCGGGTTGGTTCGCAGACCGCACGTCTTCGCGCCGAGGTCCATATCTGCTAGGTCTCGTAGCTTTAGCAGCGTCTACAGTCGCCATCTCCGTGGGTCGTACGATATCCGTACTCTTCGCTGGCCGCCTTGTCCAAGGCTTCTCTTGCGCCATTGTTCATACGGTGGGCGTTGCCATCCTGGCGGACACAGTTGGTCAATCCGGTATTGGCGCTGCCATGGGGTTTGTGACGATGAGTATTGCACTTGGTGTGGTGTTTGGTCCTATGCTTGGTGGAATTCTATATCATCAGATGGGATATTCAGCCGTCTTCGTTTCGGCATATGTACTGGTGGCTCTCGACTTTGTGTTGAGGTTGGTGATGATAATGCCTCAGGATGATCATCCTGACTTGAAAAAAGACGGGACTGGCTACGGTACTTTCACGAGCACCGACGTCGACCCTCTCATTGGCGCAAGGGATACCGGGTATCAATCAAGTCAGATTAGATCAGGCTCATCATCTTCGAACCCTTCATTGTTGAGCGAAACAACTTCCAACCCCGCGGACCCAGTGTCGAAGAACGATCCACTAACCGACCATCCACATCCACATCCACTGCTGACGCTTTTGTCCACGCCCCGCATGCTTGCAGCCATACTTGGCGTTTTCATGCAAAGCACCATACTCACAGGACTCGAAACGATCTTGCCTCTTCGCATCAAGACATTGTTCCATTACAATTCAATGCAAGTCGCACTCATATTCCTCACGGTCTCCCTTGCGTCCTTTGCAGGGCCCGTTCTAGGTCATCTTAGCGATAAGATCGGTGCAAAGATCATGGTTTGCCTCGGCTTCCTGTCCGCTGCACCATTCTTAGTCTTACTCCGACTGATTGACCATCACGGTGAAGGGATAGTAGCGCTTCTCTGTATCTTGTTGCTCTTGATCGGGGTGGCCTTGAACATGATTTTGACGCCTGTTTACTCGGAAGCTATGTACGTTGTAGATGACAAAGTGGCAAGCAATCCGGGTATCTTTGGCACTAGGGGTGCTTATGCGCAATCATTTGGATTGATGAATGTGGCCTATGCAGCAGGATCGCTTGTAGGACCGTTGGTGGGAGGGCTGCTGGTGGACAATGTCGGCTGGAATGACCTGACACTTGGAACTGGGATGGTATGTGCTGTGTGCGTCCTACCTTGCTTGTATGCTACAGGCGGGAAACGAAACCTAGAGTCACAGCCGACGAGGGAGGACTGCGGATGGATGTCTTGATCTGGGCACGGGCTTCAGGCTCGCTATTAAGCTGCGGCAAGAGCTGATACGGATGCAATGCTGAAGTCGATTTCCTCAACCGCAAAGACCCCCTTTGCAATGGGCCATACGTACGTTGGTCGAATTGGGTGTGACCTTTGGCCGAAAAGTAACTCAAGCTGCACCGTTCTACATGTGTTCTCGAGCGATACGGTGGCTGGACCCAAGTGATCTTGACCGCTGTGGATGGCTATGTATCTTAAGTACATACCTCCAGAAACAACAGAGGTGCGTCCAATCGGGAGCCTGTGGACTGATGGATGATGAAGTAGACCAGTGCTCTTGGCAGCTGCTGAAAAATGATCTAGCTACTCATGCCTGTCTTTCTATTTGATGGCGAAAAATTCTCTTCGCCAACATAGATAATCTCTGAATAATTAGGGACCATTCACCTATAAAGAAGCTCGCCTAAAGCCAAGACTTCATCGACAGCACAGTGCACCATCGCCTTCAAGGTAGGTTATCGCTGCTGAAGGCATTGCTTTGAAATGAATATCTGCACAGCAATCGCGTTCCCATCGCTCAACGATCCGTAGCGCCAAATGCGCAACGCTGAGCTGCAATACTCAGCTGGCTCGATAGATTGTGATCAGGCCAAGAGTCTGTATTACTGGAGATTCGCAGAGCATAGGGAATCAAGAAGGAAAAGGGAGAACGATGAGTAGATATGGAGAGAAAACTACCGTCGATCGTTTCCTTCTCGGAGACATTCAAGAGATGGATGACTCAGCAGCCCTACCGCTGCTCGCGCTGCTGTCTTTTAGCTGTTCTGCACCTAGCTTTTAGCACCATCCACAGCAACGAATAAAAGCCTCTTTTCATCAGTACCTTTGTTGGTTTCTTCAATATCCAACATCCCGTCCTGTCGAGCTCGTGAGGCCTTAGCATCTATTCACCGCTTCCTAAAATAATAGTAATATGGCGACAATGACGGGACTTTTAAGCGTGAAAAGTAACCAATGTCCTGTCCAATGCGAATATTCTGCTATATTTCGTTGTGTTAAACGTAAACCTGGCTGTATTGCAACTGTATAAAGGTGCACGTAAGGAGAACCATTTGCTGCAACACCTCATTACACCTCCTTACCTTTTGACTCCAAATTTACTCAAGAAATGCTTGACGCCATGGACAACTCTTTCCTGCGTTACCTGAGTACTCGCGAGCTTGCTCTACAACTTCGTCACGTGTCTGAGAAGCAATCTGCGAAGAGCGTTTCAACGCACCTACTGAAGGCCATCGAGCAAGAAACATTGCCAGCAACGGTTTTTGATGTGTTCCTAACCGCTATAGACTCTCCACTACCCTTGAAAGACGCACTCTGGCAAAGACATTCCAAGTACGTCAGAGAAGCAGCCATTCGAGGATTTGGCAAGAAATTGAAGGGTGATGATTGGAGAGATGCTTGGCAAGAAGTTGGGGGGACGCAAGGCCTATTGGAAATATTTTCCCAATTGTCTGTACTGGAGGTGAAAGCATTCTCCCGGGTCATTGGACGGTGCCCAGGACGATCTGAGGTCAAGGATACCATGGAAAGACAACAATGTGTGACAGAGTTGGTACAATGCCTCATGTGTGCTATCTATCCTCTAAGTCCTTATAAAAGCAAGGATCAGCGGCCGCTCCACGGCTACTATGCACACATGGTTCGAGCTTGTACTTCTGACTTTGTGGAAAGCCTCTTCCGCCAGCAGTCCCACCCTCTGCTAGAACCACTATTAATGAAGAGGCTAGTGCAGAATCACTTTGGTCTTCTGCGCCGGCTTGTGCTTCAGGCTATCTCACGAGAAGACTCGATGGAAGGAGCTACTGCTGACAGAGTTCTGCGATACATACCTGCACTACTACAATCCACAACTTCAGTCCCGGCCGTGGAACCACGTTTTTCTGCAACTATGTCTCTCGCGGTGGCTATCTTGGAGAGGATAGCAGTTGATGAAGAGGCCCGCTTCACTGAATGGACCTTCATGCGGGTGCTCATGACCCCTTTGATACGGCGCCTGCAAGCTCACAAGGTCGATCCGCACCGAGTGCAGCAAATTGTACAGCTTGCAGTCAAATATCTCCAATTGCATAAGCATGCGAGGACTCAGCTTTCGCTTGCCAGAGAGTATCTGATATGTCACGTTACTAAATTCTGGTCTCGTGCCGCGCCTCTGTTCACAGAATGTCTTGTAGATCTCGTCGGCCTATGTCAAGATAATTCGCGAAGTGGAGTTTTTCGCTACGAAGTCCTCATTCATCAGGTTGCCAAGCCTCAGAGATACAACCTTCTTCGACTGATCTGCCTGCATAGTACGGATATACGAGTCGATATAGAGACCGATGAAGGACTTAAACTGGTACCTTTCAAAAAGTGGCCCATGTTCATCTTTCAGTCGTTGCAGCAAGAACATGCCCTGGGCTTGTTGCAAAGGTTACTCGTGGTTACACCCGAGGCCAACTTTCTGGATCTTCCATCCGGGTGTACGATCTTATCCCAACCGAAGTCGCCTGCTTCTACTTGTGGAGATACACGTCTACTACTTGCAGTCCTCCAGCCTGGGAATAAAGATGTCGCAGAGGCAGCTCAGAAACGTATCTTGGAGACAATGGAACCAAAGGCTTCCAAAAGCAGAGAGCAGACAGACCGGGCCTTCTATGCGAAATCGGTGGCTTTTCATGCAATTGCTAGTGGCTCATTGGAGCTGTATGATGACGTAGTTCGGTGGACCCGGCGCTTTCTGCGCGACTCATTGACTGTGAAGACTGTGTATTCAGCTGATGTCACAAATACAGTGGAAGGCATCGCTTTGCTGGGAGGTATTCCTGATGACTTGTCACCATGGAAGCCATCAGAAATACGAAAGAGAATCACCAAGGCCAACAGTATAATGCTAAGCTTCTTAGACGCGGCTGTCACATCTCTGAGGGAACCTTCTTTTTGGGCTCCGGATTGGTTTGGGCCTCTGTCTTTGTTTGGAGAGGTTATTACGAGTCGGATGAATAGTGAAAAAAACTTGAAACGCGCGTTTCAGCTGTCAGATGGCGAAGTTTACGATATCCTTTGGTCTGAGACAATAGACATTCTGCTCCAAGCCGAAGAGATAGGTCTTGAACATGAAGCTCTGAAATTCAATTCGCCACATGGTCCGCTTGGCTTCGGCGCGAGTCTTGGACGGGCGTCGGAGTCTGCATACCCTTCATTTTACCGTTTCCTTGGTACGATATTTTTCAAGCCTTCTTCAAGGATAGCACATTGTTTCCACGCCATGATTTCTGCTCCCAATTTCTCTTCATAAACCTGAAGTAGCAATGCTGATCAAAATCTTGCGCAGATAACCTTGCTCAATTACGCAATACACTATGGAAGAGTTTCCGTCCCAAAACAGATCCAGTAGCAGCTGCTCTGAAGCCGCCATGGCCGCGCGGACTACCCATCCAGTGTTTGATAGGATTTTTCAGCGTAGCTACTGACTTGGCAGCCTCCTATACCCCTTTTATGGCCGCCCGCGCAGCTCAGATTGTTATAGGTGATTCCGCCGTTGTAGTTGTGAATGTTACTGAGGACAAAGAGATGAGAAGCGCAGTCGGCCAGTTCGTTGACAGTTATGAAATAGCCTTGGGGATTTATGTCATGCAATGTTCAACAGGCTATGAACGGGATAGTAAGCTAAACGGTGCATGGACTCACGCAACAATAGCATTGTCACAAAGACCTTCCGCAACACCCTTGCATGCAATCAAAGCTGTTTCCAATGGGACATTGTCCCACCATCAGGTGGACCTGTTTTGGAGGAAAATATTCAAAAGGGCTCTACCTTTGGCAAAAGTGCCAGACCAAAAAGTTAAGACCACCACGGAATACCCCGTAATCCCTATGAATGGCGACTCTCAAGAGCCTCTTGAATGGAATCCCGCCGCCTTGGTACCTCCTGCGATTGAATCACGAGAGCTGTCTCCGACGATTCTTGATTGTATGATTGCAGCTCCGCATCGGTTGCAGTGGACCACCAGGCATGACTTCACCGTCCCAAAACCAGAGATTGATGTTATTCTCCCCACACCGATCTGGTCGCTAGAGAGGCTGAAAGCCTTTCGAAAATTGCCAAAGTCTGTGCAAGAAGGTATGATTGCTACTGCTCTGCTCATTGAGTCAAGCAAGATTGAAGGTTCCTCAAGGATTCTGGCCTCACCATTCCCGTCTCAATTTGACGTTCGATTTCCTTCGATGTTCTTGGATCACGACTTTGTTCTCTCTGTGGATACCTTGGATCCTCCTGCCGATCTGGCGCTTTTCTATTTGATCAAGATGCTACCTTCGACTCTATTGTTTGAATTGGCAAGATCAGCAATCGGTGCATTGTCCAAGATGCCGCCAGACTCGAAAAAGCTTGTTTCGATAGAGCGCAATGCCTATAGGCTTTTGATACTACTTTCCAAGAGTGATCGTCCAAATCTGGCATCGGATCTCGTTGTTAATACCGTGCTTGATCGCGCTGACGCTAGTTCGTGGCACCGCCAACTTCTCAAGAAGAGCTTCCTTAGGTCACTTTCCGCAGAGCAAGCCCAAGATGTGTTTTCCCTCTTTGCGTCATTGATCCTAGAACGACTAAAGAATCAAAAGAATGCCCCAAGCAATCGAAAGGGGATTGAAGGCTCACAGAAGTCCAGTCCCTATATTAGAGTCACCACTGTGAAGTTCCTTGCACAGCTTTTGGATGATGCCGATTTCGTACCTCCTGCATTTTGTGTCGACATCTTGTCAAAGTTATTCCAAACAGCTTCACACATAGATATTCGCGTCGCTGTACTCGAAAGTATGGTCTCGAGGCTCAGTCGCTATGCGGATGACTCCTCGAACGGATTGGCGGAGAAGTTGATGTCAGCTATTGAGAGGGCGATACCTGTTCTGAGCTCTCTCAATGAGCGGCGACAGATGCAAGACGCAGACTGGATTGAAGCCGAGCATACTGGGAAACTCCCAGAAGTCTACGACGATGGTGGTATGCAGTCCCTTCCACCTATGCTTGGTGTGATACTACGTGCGATAACAAGTGATGGCGTTCCGTCAGACGTACTGCGAGCGGGCCTAATTCGGCGAATCCTGCTACCTGTAGTTGAACAGTCAATAGAGGAAAGCGGCCGCTGGGTAAAGATGTTCATGCGTAAGCATTCACCAGCTGACCAGCCTACCTACGCGCCTTTTTTCCCTGTTAGGCCTGGTGTCCTTGAGCACCTGCTCCTGACATGCTCCAATGTAATCCCACAGCATATCCTGGACCTTTATCAGCAATTCTTTCTTACCAATATGTCACCGCCAGGTGAAATAATCGTGTTGAATGAAAAGATTCATGGGGATATCGAACTTTGCAATTCTAACGAAGGCCAGTATTGGTTATCATTGTATGGCAAAGGGGCACACGTTTCACCCAGTGCCATTGTTGCTATGTTGAACAAGCCATGGAAACCAGCCGTAGGCTTAGATGGAATCCAGCTTCCGCATGTCCAGAATATAGTCTTCGAACAGGCGGAGGCGTTACTCCAGCTCTCAGACGAATCATTCAGCCGCTGGAACAATTTTCTAGCACCACTCGCGCCTCCATTTACAATTTATCATAGCCAGCAGTACAAAAAAGGCTGGATCGCGAATGCCAAGCCTGTCCTTCTGCGTATTGTTGAGAAGATCGATGCTTTGAGATCCCAGGCTTGGCAGCAAGATCACGATCGTCAGCCAGCAGTGCTTCCTCCCAATTTCGGCCTGCGCCTTTGGCTACTGGATTATCCGCAAATGGATGAATCGTCGAGCCCGGCCGAAAGGTGTGATAGGTTGGTGCAACAAATAGTCTCTATATTGCACGAAATAATAGACATGGGTTTGGGACATCATGCTAAAATGAGTGAGGTCGAGTCCGCTCTATCGAGGTGTTTGCCCGAGGATGAGATACGTGTCGCGTGTTATCTTGGAAGTGCTGAGTCAGAGGAAACGACACAAACTCTGTTGCGGGTCGAGCTGGCCGATGCAATGCTTCGGAAGACTAAGCTACCACAAGATAAGGAGGATGAGATATTGCAATCTATCAAAGCTATGTTGAGAACTTGGCGAGAGTGTGAGATGGAAGAAGTGAGAATGAGAGGTATCAGGCTGAGCTCGCATTTGAAGCTCTAGAATTCCTACACATCGTTGCATGGTAATCTGACATGTCAATTTCACAGAAAGCTTCCTTCAAGAATTATGAAGAAGTAACTTTGGATGCGGACCCTTGGAATTAATGTAGATAGAGCCTGATCTCTAGCCCTCTCTGAGGAAGAGTATCGCATTCTTGTATATTACTCGCGGCTGCACACGGATATCAGCCTGAAAGGTCAGAAATCCTAAAGTAGCGCGCAAGAGCCTGTTGATCCTGACCTCCTCATTTCATGCTCTACAAGCGTTATCGTTCGTAAAACAGCCCTGAGAAGTTTGACGAGCGGGTCTAAAATCGTCCATCAGGAATTGAAAACCCTACTTACAATCCCTAATCTCGAATTTTAGTAGCGACTGCGACTTGTACAATCATTGGTGAGCCTCCTACTTAGTAGGCTTTCCCTCAACTTCTCCCATTTTCGTTCAAGTATAAGCCGTCAGGTTTTGCATTTCTGCGGCGCATATTTGGAGCACTGACAGAGGTGACAAGGTGCCTTGATGTTCGATCTCCTTTTCCCACAATCGTCACATGATGAACAGCCGCTGCCCACGTGATGGGCGAAACCGTCAAACTCCTCTGCATGAGCGTTGACTTATATCACGAGAGCATGAAGGCGCTGGTGAATCAACGTAAAGCAAATGCTAGAGCGTTGAGGGAGTCTGGGACGATGCATGAGCATCATAGAATCCACGCTGATCATTTGTTGGTTCCTGTCAACATTGCGCTCATTGTAATTTTGGCGCGAACCTTATGTGATCGGTTCGGCAGCTGGTGCAGCGAGAGAAGAGAAAGGAGCTGACAATGAAGAGGAGGCTCAAGATCTCCATTGATAGGTTGCTCTTAGCTATGTGTACTGCGAAGATGGGGCAGCGGGATCTGAGTGGTAAGACGGTCGGAACAATTGGCTGGGATAGCTAATGAATGCCCAGAGGGGTAGGAGGTACTCAACGCGAATGCTGTTGGCTGTGCTAATATCTTCGCCATATGCAACGACTTAATCTTTGTGAACCCATCTGCTGCGGATATTACTTTTCTCAGGATAGGACAGTCTCCCACCCTATGCGCGGGTTCGAAAATGCCAACCAGTCTTTGCTATCCTCGCTGCAGCCAAGGTGAGTGAACCTCCTACCAACGCAGATCCGCCAAAAGCTTGCGCGAACAGAAAATGGCCGTTGTCTCTTTGGATCAAAGCACCGGCCAATGGTGGACCCGTCAAACAGGCGATAGAGACGACGGTAAAACACATACCTATCCGTGTTCCCATTTTGTTCAGGTCTGATGTCAAGCTGGCGCATGCAGCAGGGAACAAAGACTGTATACCTGCGGCAAAGAAACCATAGATGACGCAGAATGTGAAGAGGCTAGCAAGAGCATCTACCGCTACCCAGCAGTAGAGAAGCACACCAGATATTAGTGCCACCAGGGCGAGAGTGTTGATGGGACCGAGTAAGCGGTCGGCAGTAAGGCCACAGATCACACGACCTGGCAGCCCGAGGGCGTTCATGACCAGAAGGATTGTTAGAGAGGTAGGCGACGAAACTTTTACAATTTCTTTGCCAAAGATGCTGATCTGAGGATCTGTTAGGACATGACGAATGGTTGTAATGGTTTCAAGTGGAGACTTACGTAAAAATACGCAAAATAGACCGCCCATAGGATGAGGAACGCACCTCCGCAATACAGTGTGTATGGTAGCTCTCTGAAAGCCCCCCATTCAACCAAAGGTCCAGTCTTTCGCGGCGGAAGACGAACTTGAGCAGCAATAAGAACTACCAAGGCGTTGAAACAGATCACAAAAGCCATGATCCTCACGGTCCAAGCGAATCCAATCTTAGGAAGGAGCTGCCGAGCAATCAGAGGAAAAATAATGCCACCCGTAGCACCTCCAGACGCAGCGCATGCCATAGCAAGGACGCGGTTTTTCGAAAAGTATGTCGCTACCAAGGAGATCGTCGGGCAAAAGACCAAGCCGTCTCCCAATCCCTTACATATGCCTTGTGCCAGGAACAGTTCCCAGTATTGAGATGAGATGGACGTCATGAAGACTGCAAGGACTTGAAGGAGTGAGCCGCATGCGAGAACCGAGTGGAAGTAGCCGGCATCGAGGGCTCTACCGGAAAACATTCCTATCAAGTATACCAGGAAAATTTGCACGGACCCAATCCATGAGATGGCAGAAGGTGTGGTGCCCAAAGATATGGTATAGTATGATTGAAAGATGCCGAACGATGTAAGGTATCCCCAGCTGTTTATCATGACTAGATGTGCCATCAATACTTGGGTCCATGCTTTGAATCCTTTGTCGGGGGGTGGTCCAGGTTCATTCCCTGGATGTGGTGGTAGGGCCTCGTCAACAGGTGGGATGTTGATGGCTCCATCCTGTAAATTTGTACTTGAAGGACCAGGCTTGGCTGTTCTCCATTTCATTGCTTTGTGGTGGGTCATGTTGACTGACGCCCCTGCTCGCTATCGCAGATTTCGACACTCGGTGTTGCAAAGCAATTGAGAGACTGCAATCTACGCAAAGTAAGCTCTTCGTTGACGATAGGCTTATGAAGACCGAATGTGATTGTGTCGTAGAGAATTTTCTCTCTTACTTCGAGATTAATAGGCCTGCACTTCACTGCACACTGGCAATCGGGGAAAAGGCATAGGTGCAATCTCCCTCTAGGCCTAATTTGACTGAATCTGCGGAAAGATTTTCTGGACTAGCCGAGGTCGGGAAATGATACAGGATTTGTTAAATGCCGGTTGGTAGAGAGGTTTCCTTGCCAAGTCACACATGCAGAGTCGTCGACTGCTATTTACTGGCAGGCTTTGCCCGGCTTCCATTACAGAAGTCGCGGGTCTTGGACAAGCTACGATTGTTCTCCAACCCAACCCTAACCCTAAGCGACCAGGTATCTGAAAGAACAGTGTGACGTTGCCACATACTTCCGAAGCAATCCCTTTGCAACTTTAATCCAGCTGATGTTGGGAAGACCTCGGCTGCTGCCAAAAGCTTGTCGCAAGCGCCTATCAATTGTGGGGAATAGATTTCTTCTGAGATGCAGTCTTGGTAGGACATCAATCCACCCGATTATCAGTGCTACGAATCTCGCTGAATGGGGGATGGAAAGCGATACCTTCCTTTATTTCGCTCTCGGCAGTCTTCCTCATTTTACCAATCACGGCTTGGGCTTCCTCATATTCAATGATTCAAGCAGTATCATCTACGTGACTCTTGGGAAAAAGAGTGATCTCAATAATAGGCTGAGGTGCCAAGCCGAGTCAACACCGAGTCTCTTTTAGATCCGACTCATACAGTATTAAACATTCATGGAGGTGTGACTGTCTCTTGAGAATACACCAGCTCAAGGCTTGAAACACTTCCGTATAGGCTTCGGATGCATCAAGTGAGAACAAACGTTCCGAAAGACCCCAGTCACACGGAAAGCAGGGTCCAGACTCGGTCTTTTTAATTGAAGTGAAAGCCAAAGGGGGAGTTGGATACTCAGTATCGTCTGGATTCATAAGCCATGTGTCAGGTCTCGTGCACTGAGTACTGCATGATCTTGCGCCGAGGCTCATGGCTACAGAGACCCTTACAGCAAGGATACCGGCAGCTCCTATCTCGCCCACAGTTCAGCTTGATTGTCGTAGCATAAAGACGATCGGACTTGTTCGATGTCTTTCCAATTATGTAAGATTGTTTTCGCCGCATTAAAATGCACAAGCCGTTGCTACTAGGGAAGCGGCGACCAATGGGACATGTGATTGCACCCGAAACAGCGAACTTCATGATGTAGAACGCAAACTCCAGTCAAATATAGGGTTCCTTCATTGCATGCAACTGTAGCTATCTTCCTCATGCCAGCATTGTATCGCGATATTCCTAGGTCCATTAGGCATTAATTCTGCGCAGCGTTCCAAAAGACTGATCTGAAATGGTGGCACTGCTGCGCAAGCACTGTCCTCGTGATGTACACCGGTAGCCAAAGGAGTGTATTGCAGTGGGTCTCCCGAGCAGGTCATAAGTAGCGATTGTCCCCCAAGTCCAAAACGTTTAAATTCAAGCTTTACCTTTGTTGCCAATATCATCCAAATTTTCTGACACAGACGGCTTTCAACTGCTTACGATCTCTGCTTCAAAACAATCATGACCTTGTCTGAAAAGGATTCACGACCCTTTCTCCAACTAGGGACCGACTTTTCGGCCTTTCCGACACCACTCCGAAAGCCAGACTCCTCTTCGCCGAAGATTCTGGTCATTGGCGCCGGTGTTAGTAGCCTGGTGTCATCATGGATGCTATTGGACAAAGGATTTCAAGTCACCATCGTTGCAAGGGAGTTTGCCTCCTTCGGAAAAGCTCAACGACTGACTTCCCAGATTGGAGGAGCACTGTGGGAGTTTCCATCTGCGCCGTGTGGACCTCGGATCTCACGTCGAAATCTCGAGAATGTTAGACGGTGGGCTCTAGAGAGCTATGCAACCTATTCTGCCTTGGCAAAAGACCCCAAGTTGTCGTCCGAATTTGGAGTCAAATTACGAAAGAATCTTTGCTGCTTCCCTGTACCGATTGATACCCATGGTCTCGAATCTGAAAGGATGGAAGCTATTAGAAAAGCCGGCATACACGGCTTTCGTTGCGACAAGAGTTTGCTGGATGAGTATGATCATGAGATCTCACGTGTTGGTGTCGCCGATGCTTTCGAGCACCTCTCCCCCGTCACTGACACAGACCAAGCTATGCGCTTTCTGACGAACCTTGTGAGATGTAAAGGTGCGCAATTTCAGACCGAGACTCTAGGAGGCGATCTCAGAGAACATGAAGACGAGCTTTTGGCCAAGTACAACGTCGATGCAATTGTCAACGCCAGTGGACTTGGAGCGCGAGAACTTGCTTCCGATCTCAACGTCCGTCCTGCACGTGGAGGCCTGCTTCGGATCATCAACGATGGGATGGATTTTGAAAAGATTACTCATGCTCTGGTGGTCAACAATAGCGAGCCAGAAGACTACAATATTGTGTTCATCGTGCCCAGGAATGACAACATATTGATTCTTGGCACGTTCATTGAATTTGACAAATGGGAGACGGATCTCACCCCGGACACTCCCGTCATGAGGACTATGCGAAAGCAATGCGAGAGTCTGGTGCCTGCCCTGAAGAAAGCGCGGCTGGATCCGGAGTATCCAATGGCGCAAGGTCTGCGACCTGTGAGGAAAGGCGATGTTAAAATTGAGCGTGAGCAAGGGATGAACGGTCTCTCACAGAGTCGCATTGTTCATGCTTATGGTCATGGTATTGGAGGGTGGACCTTGGCATTTGGATCTGGTGCCGAAGTTGCCTTTTTGGTGGAACAAATTGTAAAGGCCAATGCATCTTTGTAGCGTTCGGGGTGTTGTTCTTGTTCCACGAAGCTGAAAGACTGGACACGCGCAGTCTTGCCTTGAAATAAGTTAGGACTTTCGCAAATTCTACAAGTTGATCAGGCGTCTGGCTCACCCGTTCTCAAAATTAGTAGGCTATGTCTTTCCTCGAGTTCACTGCTATCAGAAAGTCGGGTAGTTGATCAGGATCACGCTCTTAGAAAAGCTTGGGTACTACCCTCGGTGTCGCAGAAATAATTCGCCAAGAGCACAAATTGTATCGACGAAGAACTTCACAGTAATTGATTAAAAAAATTTACTTTCAGTGACAAAGCTGTAGTTTGTAGTAAGACTGAAAAGTTATACAGTAAAAGTCTGTCCACTAGAGTTCTCGTTGTGGCATTAACAGTATTAATAGAATCACTGATACGCTGGTTTTCTTAGTCCCACTTTGCGAATTGTTTTTGCGACACCGAGACTACCCAGCCAGAAGCAAGGCGATTAGTAGTGAGGTATTGGCGACTGCAGCAAAGTATTGTGAGGCAAGACTAGACGCTTCAAGAAGAAGAGGAAAGATTCTCTATCGGAGCCTTAGCATAAGGTCGTTTTCTCTTCGCTGTCGGTAGAGGGAAGCTCGTCGCTGATGAGGGTTACCCAGCCGACTGCAAAGGCCTTAAATTACCTTAGTTGGTGGGGCAACATGTTCTAGTACTTCGATTGGCTAGCTTGTTCAATTTGGCGCTGGCGGTCGTGGCATCTCGCTGTACTCGTACATCAACTTCCAAAGGCCGGTTTATCTTCGATAGAACCCTGTATGTACCGTTGTCTGCTCTTTGCTGTCAGGGAGCCGAAATACGTAGTCTGATATTCAACCTAAGTCCTTGAGTCTATCCGCCCGAATCCACCAGCTCCCCTCTCGCACGAATTCTTTACGCTGGGGAGGATCTTCACCGTCTCGAAAGCCCCATGTTTTTCCCCACGGTTCGCCATGGTCGAAAAAGAGACCCCGACAAAGCGCATTATCTTCAGACTTAGAAGCTGGGGAAGCGAGTTGAGTGCACTTGGGATTGTCAACGACTACCTCGCGCCAGCCGGTCGGGCTATCTGCCGAACCTTCAGCTCTCCGCATGGGATTCATGAGCAATCGCAAGACGAAAGAGTATATCACATCATCCTTGACGTCAACTCTGGATTAGCGAACGCCGTCGCGCCAAACATTCCGGATATACCTCATGAGCTCTATCGAGTTCATTTCAAGAACAATAGGACTCATCCGTGGGTCTGTCAGGACTAATGCACGCACCGTCTACTAATATCCTGTCAGATCTTTCGAGCGGCTGGAAGGTCAGTAGTTAGAGATTGCGAAGTCCGCTTCAATTCAGTGCGAATGGGGGAATACAGACAGCTGCAAAAGCGCCCCGATATACCTGAAACAGCCTTTGTACAGAGGCTGAACCGCACATCTTTGCATGTTACTATCGAGTACATGGCGACAGAATCGGACGACTCCGTGATCGTGTGTCTCTGGAAGAAATCAATTAGATGGGTATAAGAGGATGAGTATAGCTTGAAATAGGCGAAAGTTATTACGATAAAGGAACATTTCTTATCAGGTACGTAGATTTCAAGTACAAACAAACAGACTTTTGCTTCCCTACGACAAACCCTCTCTTGTCGTTGCTGAAGTTTAGTGGAAAGTAAGTGTATGCTCCTTCACACTCAAATTGTCGCACCGAAGCTCCATTGTCACCGAAGACTTTCCAGATGAAGACTTCGCTACTTTCGCTCGCGGATCAAGTCCTGGCTGTGCAGCAACTTTTGCAAAGTCAACCAGAGCGTTCTCTTGTACTTGAGACTGCGTACTTGTTGTGATAACGCCTGTCTGTTCCAAGCCTGCCAAGCAACCTGCAGAGATAGAGCTTGGCTTGTCTCCTATTCTTTCACGCTTTGCTCTTAACATCATCTTACGTACTTCTCGAAGACTTGGCCTCGGGTCGCTCATCACCGCGCGCTTTGACTCAGCGGTCCCAGGGTTAGCAAAGTGAAATCCATCGACCATTTATTTTTTACTCTGCCCGGCAGAGTCAAG
Organism: Lecanoromycetidae sp. Uapishka_2; assembly: GCA_035521555.1. NCBI lineage: Eukaryota > Fungi > Ascomycota > Lecanoromycetes > Lecanoromycetidae sp. Uapishka_2. The sequence continues at coordinate 51,998 of JASZXT010000100.1, forward strand.
CACAACTCCAAAATTGTCCAATCCAAGCCCAAGAACGTTGTCTGATCTGAAGAACTCCGGATCCGTGATAGCCGTGACGGTGTTACTGAACTCAACGGACAGGAGAGGAAGTCCAATCACAGGAATGAAACCAAGGCCGAATTCTATCAGCGATGTGAAGAGGCTCACCGCCCAGTTGCTGAACTTGTATGGCGTCCACACTAGATCTACTCCGAGATTAGTTCAGACGACCTTTGCTAGATCCATTTCACGGTCAAAATTGACCTTGAGCTCTGGACTAGTCTCCCCAATCTCAGGATTGGGGGTAAGCCAAATCAGCTCCTCACCAGCGTTCCTTGCCTCGTACAATCCGTATTCAGGATTGCGTAGCTGGCGAGGAAGCGAGAGATACCCATGAAGTCCTTGAAGATCAAATCCCATCGTCCGCCACCACGGATCCTTCGTGAGGCCATGAGTGCCTGAGCATTTGAGATTGGTGGGCCCAGCGCCCTTGGCTTGGAAGGTGATGCTTTCCCTCGTACGGAAGTCTACCACGAGGTAAGTACACAAATCTTCGAACGCCTTGTCGCATTGATAAGCTAGTGAAAAATCTATTGCTCACATCGTGGCGGTAAGATCCATAAACATGTACTTCTCACTCCCATACTGCAGCGGCATAATAACCACCTTGTTCGGACCACCTGATTCGAAGCCTCTGATCTCGTTCACATTCTGGTTATTTTCTAAGGCAACACGGCGATTAATGGATAGACCAGTCTTATCATCGGTAAAGTAGGATCTCTGATAACTCCACACATAGTAACCAGAATTCCACCAATCAGGTTCTCAAGGGTGAGGCCAGAGTGAATATGCTTGAACGCAGATGTGTACTCTGAGCCGTTGCAAACCCGATTGTTCCACACTGTCTCGAAAAGCGCGTGTACATAGAAAGACTTCTGATTGCTTGCGTTAGATCCACTTGAATTGTGTTTCAGAGCAGACCTTTTGAAGAATACCTCTCCTTCGGGATAAGGCAGCCACATGATTGGAAATAGACAAGGACCTTGGTTGCTGTGGTCGAAGCACGCTATATCAACTGACTGGAAGACAAAGGCACAGCACTAGGCGAACAAGAAGGGTACAGAAGACTTCGTGGAGCACGTGAGACATTGGCTCTTCATATAGCTCGTTTGATCTTGTAGCTCCGCACCTTTTTGTTCAACGGTGGTGATGAACCATTCACTGATGAGCAGAATGTTCCTACCAACGTCATCACCGCAATTCACCTTTCTTCAAGTGTATGCGGCTACGTTCGGAAAGACGGCAAGTGAAGATCAGGATGCGTGCTCAGATTTGGAGAAATTGGAGATGGCATGAAGCACCGCATGAAGTCTGCATGCTGCATGGGTTGAACGAGATTCGAAAAAAAGTGCCAGCCGTTGATACAGAACCGACTGTGAGAAATGCGCTCCCTGGCGGCTTTTTTAGTGAATTGTCACGCGAGGAGACTACACGAAGCAGAGACAGTGCATTTCGAGGGCCCAGCGCCTGGTTCTGACGAATGGCAATGCAGCGTCAGGCAGGTTCTGAAATGCTCTTTGGGGGAGTATGACAATGGGCGAGGATTGAAGACGGTGTTTGGAAACGATTCAAACACTGAGATTTCCAATGCAGCTAAGTCAAAGAAACGCTGCCATCTCCATTGCAAAGGCAATTCAAGCGAGCTGAACATGACTTTCAAATTGACAGAGCGTCCTCAAGACCCTTCTGCCAAAGCTCTACATCAGTTCAAGTTGCCTGACGCAAGCAATAAGCTTGGCATCCGGCTATACGATACCAGCGTCAGCGTCGAAATATGGACGCATCCCATTGTACCCAAGCAGCACAAGTCGAAACGACGTGCTCCTCAAGCCAATGGAGACTGCTGGATGATACATCTCGACGTGGCTATGAAGCCCGATATCATACTCGTTGAATCGAAGGGAATGCTCCGGCGGCTCGAAGCCACGACGCTGGCTATGCCATTTACCTGGTTCAACTACCGCAACTACTTCGTTGAGCATGCGCCAGGCTCGCAGCCGTCCAGCGACGTTCAACTTGGCGATGTCTTCGTTCAAAACTTCCTCCGCGGGTACACTTGGAAGTTTACTGGCAACCTGGCCAGTGAGGTGTTTCGACAAGAGCTTGGCGGCGAGAGTGTTGACCAGGCCGAGAATACAGATGTCGAGAAGAGTCCTCGACCGAACAAAAAACGACAAGAGCCTCGAAAAACCATCGCCAAGCCAAAGACGGCTCAGGGTAAGAAGGCTGCGAAGAAGCTGCCTGCGAAGGATCGCCGTCTAGAGCGAGTCCGGAAAAGATCCATGGGTCTAGTCCCGGAGTCGTCTCCAGAAGCTTCTAGTCCCGAGGTCATGTCCGAGGCATCCTCCGAGGCGTCTGAGTATGAGGTGGAGAGCCTTCTCGCCAAGCGTATGGTTGAAGGCCAACTCCAATACCAAGTAAAATAGGTTGGAGATTACCCTATTGACTGGCAACCGGCGTCAAACATAGACCCGGCTACTATTGCCAAATTTGAGTCGTCTGGTAAGGGCAAGAGGTCGAAGGCAAAGCCTGTGACAACGCCTAAACCTAGCGCGAAGAAGAAGCCAGTGAAGAAGAAGACGAAAAAATCTTCTAAGTAATTGAGTGACCTTCGCAACGTCTGATTGCTTTTCTTTGTACGCAAGCAAACTCGCTTGATGTGTAGCATTTGTAGCTCTGATAGCTTAGATACCCCTGAATGATTGTTACTGATGACGTTCTCCCTCAACTCATGATGCCATACCAACTGAAAGGGTTCCGCTGTACAACTCGACAAGACAACACCTTTGGTCGTAAATACCTTTTAACCTTAGAACAAGGCTATCAACCTGTCTTTGTGTAAATTGAAATGGTGATTGACAGTGCCATGAGCTGAAAGCAGGTCATTCGTGCCAGACATCTAGCATCGACGAGTTCTAGTGATTCTTGACCAAAGAGGTCGGTAATTTTGGCTTCTTCCTGGTGAATGGGCACAAGAACCACTTCAATATCAGGAAACAGGCTACGGCTGTCATCAGTGTGGCTTGTGTGGGTGTACTAACTTGCCTTGCACGAAAAGAAGACAATCGCTTTGAAAGATTTAGGATAGAACTCCCTGCTATGACCCTGAAAGACTAGCTACTGGGATTGAGCCTGACTTCTCCCAGTCACGAGCGAAGTTCACTAGGTCAGACCTCGTATCCAATGTTTACTCAGAACACGACGCCATCTTCAGTAACTCGATGACAAAACCAACGCTCTTGTCGGCAGACCATTCACGCTTGTTGCGCACAAATAACAAAATTTACCTATGATGTTAGTGATAGTGTCTCAACAAGCTGTGTGTCGGATCAATCGCAAGTCCAGAGCTATCGGGGCTATTCCTGGAGAAGAGGTCTCCACCAATTGTCATATTGATTTCATGGAGCCCATGAGATGCCTTGGGCGGAGAGTCTTTTACTTTGCAATGAAACACAGAGTCAGTCTTAGAGTGTCGCTGGACGGACCCTATTTCATGTCTCTGTACTTTGCTTCGATACTGATTGATGTGAAGGATGAAGCAGGCTCTAGAACTTTGCAGAATCTACACATAGCTAATGTAAGTGTTAGTGAACGAGCAATGCACCATTTCGAACCAATTCAGAATTCCGCAGGGTCTAGGCAAGGCTAGTGGCTGTGGAACTTTTCTCGATGTTGTAGGTCAACTTTACACTGCGCCGTAGAGTATTAAGGGAGCGTCTATAACTTTTGGTGCCATCAACACCAATGCCTACTGACAAAATGTTCGAAAAATATCATTATACTCCAAGCCTCTTTCGGGAAGCTACAGATCTGGGGTTCTATAATATAAACTTGGCTCGGATTTTCCCATACCTAAAATCCGCATCGAAGTAAAGATATAGAATACGGTCTATTAATAATATAGGCTTTATAAGATCTCTTCGGATCTTTAAAAAATAGTAAAAATATAATTTAAGTAGACTAAAGTACTAAACTTAGATTACTAAAAAATAGTAAAAAATAATAGATAGGACTAGAAGTTTTAATCTTCTATACTCCGAATAAGTTCGAAGGTAACTATACTATTAGCTAAGTTCTATCCGTAGATAAAAGAT
>JASZXT010000101.1:0-55904 GCA_035521555.1 Lecanoromycetidae sp. Uapishka_2
TTTTAAAAGGATCCGAATTAAAAGTAAAATAAAATTATACCCCTCGAAAATAAATAGAATTATACCTTTAGTATTAATCCGCGGCTACTCCCGGCCTATATAAAATAAAGTTCGGAAATAAAACTATACCTATAGTTCTATTAAGTATCTTAGTTAGCTTAAAAGATAGCCCTTTTTACGCTCTATATTCTATATATAGAAAGTTAAGGGATTCGATATGAAACGACCCGAGATACCGGCGCCGGAAGGCTCGAGGTAGTATCTCGCCTAAAAATTAGCGTTCCCGGAGCTAAGCGAGGTATTATCTCGCCGAGATACTAGGCGCCTAGGGTATTAGGACCTCGCCCGAGATCGCGCGTAGGCTAGCGCGTAGGCTAGAGTATTACTCTATAAGCTATATTTAAAGCTATCGAAATCTAATAATACGTAACCCGACCCTGTATCCTTGAATATATAGGACTTTCTCTAGCCTCGACTACAAAGTCAGGTCCGAAGCCGTATAAGCCATGTCTAAGGTTCTGTATCTTTAACCTCTTCTGTACGTTAATTATGTAGTGCTCTCCTGGCGCACGGTTTAGATCCGGGTGTGGTCCTTGGGCTTGCTTAGCTTGCTCTTGGAGACAAGGAAAACAAGCACTTCCATCGAGCACAATCGCATTCTCGTTGACCGAGAGAGCGAAAGCGAGGTTCTGTTTCATACATGAGTCTAGTCCATATGTTATGTGCAGGATAGCCGCGGGTTCACGAGGCTTTTCGGTCCCATCGTCATGACCCAGAAGCCTGCCGGAGTTGTGGCCCATGAACCTGAAGCAATGATTCCAATTGATCCATTGGCCGAGCATTTGAGTAAATGGATACATAACCACTTCTCGCTCGGTCTCGAGAACCAGCGATCGCGCACTGGACGTGTGAGTACATTTCTGGCGCGATATGCCTCTTGCCAATCGAATCAACGCATCTGCAGGATCAACTATCCGGCTATGGTTGGCTGTTCTGACACGCATGAGTAGTCGATACTCGCTATCTCCCGCTTGGATGAGTATCCAATCTGTCACAACGACATCTTCATCCTCAGGGATCTTGACAGTAGCACTTGACGGCAAGGTCTCTCGATATATTTCCGACACAAGACTCGATGTGTCCTCTGTATTTTCCGTCTGAACTACGGCATAGTTGTCTCCGATATCACGATACTGTTGTTGCTGGCCATCTGAAGGATGATTCCGAACGACACTGAGGCGACCTCTCGTCTCAATGGCTCGAAAGCAGCCTTCAAGCTTTAACTCTTGTGTTAAGTTCAACCAGGAAGCAATGATCGCTAAATTCCCATACTGCACAGCAGCGATGGTACTTGCAGTGGACCATCTGACCCATTCGCGGATTGGAAGGACAGGACAGACGCAACCAAGATAAACTGACGATGCAACGCCAAACCAAACGTCCCACAGTATGCCTTGATGTTCGACTAGGTCAAGCAGTATTTGAAGCATGCCATCTGACAATGCGCTCATATTATTCGCCCCTGATGCGTCACTGACGCTAAACCCATCGGCAATCCCGTGCGCGAGAAGGGCTAAGCATTCGGTAAGAATATCGTGTTGTAAACAACCTGGGACAATCATGCCAGGGGAGCGATCGGTTCGAGAGCAGCCTAAACACTGACAAAGTGGTCTTGCTTCGCCAACAAGGTCAGCCAGGATAGGGAAATATGGTAAAACCTCGTTGATATGTCTTTCAGGAGCGTTCGCAGGATCAAGCGCAGAGTCTTCGGATCCCTCGATGTCGTTGTTCAACGGAGCCTGGGCATACACCACCTTTGACATGCGGAGATTACCCCACCTCTCATTCAGCATAGTAGGACTATGGGCTAACAGGTCACCGACTTTATTAGGGTTTCCTTTTTTTGTTCCTTGGAGGTCAACGGAGAACCCAAGATTGGTGAATTCGTACGGGGCAAGGACGGTGATATCCAGTAGCCATCGCATGATGTGCTGCGCAGTGCATCGAACGAGAACACGAAGACTCTGCTGGTGCACGCGATTCTCTGATGAATGATTGTGATGCAGCTCATAGAAGTTTCTTCGCACTTCCGGATTTTCGGGCATCTGGAATGGCTTCACATAATTCCCAGTGAGGAGACTTTGCGGACTTCCAGCGACGTCCATAAACAATTCAAATCTCGATCCTTCTTGATTACAGACTGACTTGCTGCAATAGAATTGGATGCGGACCTCGATTTCGCGTTGGGAGCCTCCAAGCTGTCTCTTGTAAATCACGAGTCCGCTCACGACAAACTGCAACAGACCGTCAAAATGCAGCAACAGCCATAGGGCAAGGTTGCGTAAGAAGTGATCGGACTTGATCATGATCTTGGGCTTGTCTCCCTGAAGAGCATTCACCACCCGTCCGAATTGGAGTCCCTTGAGGTTATGTCCAGTTGGACATATGGAGATGAGCTCTTTTGGCAGCTCCATTGTCATACAGCCTGCGTTCACCACATTAAACCATATGCTTGATACGAGTTTATCGACAACGCGTCTGAGGTGTATTGTACTTGGATGCTTTATTGGCTGATAATGATCACCGTCAATTACGGAGAAATGCTGCCGATTCGCTAAGAGGAAATTGTTGACGCATTCGCTAACATCACAGGCGTTGTGGAACTGGAACAAGCAGGTGACGGTCGAAACCAGCCAGCAGAGGTCTGGATCATTGGCCATCAAAAATCCCAACGAGCCAGATGACTGTGGCAAGAATGGAAATGTGCGGGAGCTGTCAATGCCTTTTCTGATATCCTCGAATAGAAGCTCTGCATCATCATTTGGAAATGCAATTCCTTTCGCCCTCAACAAGCAGTCCTGAAGCTCGTGTTTGCTAAGTTTTTCCCGGCCAAGCCACTGGCCTACTTCCAACACCACCTTCACTAGAGGGCTGGACGATTTAGCACTGTTCAAAAGTGCTGTAGTAAGATCAATACTCCTAGCTACAACGTCTAAGCTTGGCGCTGTGCCACCAGAGTTTCTTGATGCCATCTCGGAGCTCACGTATCGTTGTTCTGTTGAGATAGGCACATGTTGAGAAGATATGAGTGAGGGGTAGAAGCGCTTAGCACCGTTTTACAGTAAGGCAACGATAAGGCGACATTGCGACCCAAGACGCTGTCAGGCTCTTTTACAGCTAGGCCTAACACTTCGCCACGTTAGGCAATAGTTGCGAGGCTAGGCTGGTGTCAACGCGTCCGCTCATTTTGACGAGTAGGTCCCCGAGGGTCTGAGGGGCAACCAGTGAACTAATGTATCTCCGCCAGGAATTACAGATAGTAATCCTTCTTCCAGCCCGATCGTTATTCATCAAGCTGCAATATCCCTTGCCCACTACCTAAAAAACGCACAATCTTACGCTATACGAAACCCGACAGGAATGTTGAAACAATCAACAATGAAGCACTTTACAATGCTTATGGCAGCCTGCCTCCTAATCCCATTCATAGCAGCATCTATCTCCAATCCCTTCAATCCCTTTCACGTAAGTTGTCCCAGCACTCTTCATGGCTATAAAGAAATTGATAATTAGGCGCTTAGTAAAACAAAAATAAATATATCGCGTACGAGAACGTATACGACAAAGGCGTAGGGTAGTACTGCGCAGGCTACTCTTGCCAGAAAATCGCTGCAAATCGCTACGCGTGCGAGGCTAACAGTTAAAGATGAGATTGCAATACTCAGTCTAGTACCACGGCTGCGAGGTGTGCGATCGAGACAGCGTAGGTAACGGGAAAGGATCGCAGCTCTACGACTGATGTCTCAGTCAGCGTAATGAAGATGAGCTTTAATTCAGTGGTAGTTTGGCATACATCGTTATCCTCATAATCGTTGCCGGGCCCGTTACTTTCAGCTGGAGCTGAGCCCATAACACCAGTAATCTCTGTGTAAGACCTTGCGCTTTTCGGTTTCTTCGGCGAGCGTTGCATATCTACATAATGATTATCCAATGTTTTAGACCCTTGGAATTGATCACACTTAGATTGCGCCGCACCTTCACAGCGACTATCACCTTGTTCGGCAGCGGCCTCGTAGGGCTGAGGGCCGCTTGGGAGCAATATCTCAGTAATCGACCTTTCAACTCATCTTTTATCTATCTATATCGCCTACACCTCACTTACTATGCCTCGCAACCGTATTTCTAATAATCTCGATTATATACCCGTTAATCCTAAGCCTTAGAAGCTAGGTAGCTAGAAGCTAGAAGTCGCCGCTAGTACCCTAGCCCCTTCCTAGCTACGTCCCCTTATAAATTAATAATCCCCTTACCTATAGCTATGGCTATCTACTAAGTAAGGTGGCCTTAGACTTACCGTACGCGGTATTCACTTTTATAATCAATTTAGGTGCTGGAATAAGTATTTAGCTGGCATAGAAAGATGAACGGTACTGTTTTTTGAATAGGGGTAATGCCAAGCAAAATGAGGCCGAGGGTCGCCGAACAAGGTGATATTTATGTTTCCATGGGTAACATCCGTGCAGCCGAGTATCATGAATGTAAAGGTATGGGTAGAAAATCCGTGGTAGGTGGTATACTGGTCGTCAGGGGACTATAGTTTTATAGGCTACAGCAACTCTCATTGGCGGCGTTAACAATGAAGCAAGTGTATGTGACATGACTGCATCGCTGTTGTCTGACGTCTTTCTTTTCATGATCTGATGAGACCCTTTGAGCCAACAACTTTCACGAGTGTGAGGGGACAGTGAAATTTTCCTTCTATAAGTCATCGCTCAAGTACATTCAGATGTAGGTGTTATCAATTATGATCATGCTGTAGGTAGAAGACAGCGGGGGATTACATTCCAATGGTTTCATCACGAGACTTTAACATAGAGAGGGACGACCACATTGAAGTCTCATAAGCACAATTCAAATAAAGGCATAAAGCGCCATTCACAGTACTCGAATAACCGCAACGGCATTTCGACTCTTCTGAATATGCATCACATATCAAGTAAAAGCTGCAAGTCAGAACACAACGTACTGACTCGCATATCCAACGTGGGCTAAGGCGTAATCTCCAACGGCGGATTCACCCTCAAAGCATGATACCTAGGAATCCACGCGTCAGTAAATGTTTCTATTGTGAGAAGGAAAACGGAAGCACTTAACATTCAGAAAGAGAATCTTTCTGCATTGGAATGTGTTGCGACTCATGCCAAAATACGTAAGATGCTAGAAAGACTCACTGAATACTAGTCCAATAAGAGATCAACTGTGGTGGAATCAAGGTGGTGATTGGCTGTCCAAGGGCCGCCGTTGCCGAGAATTGGAAGACCCCGTTACAAAAGATAGTCACACAACTCTTCCCCGTTATAACCATTACAGTATTCGAGTCTTGCTCGGAATTTGGTTCCGCTGTCGAGTCATCGATGAGCTTCATATTCGAAGGGCCAATGTCCTCAATCGTATTTCCCCAATTGACCCAGCGTCCTTCCTTTGGACTCCAAAATGGCCCTTGAAAGCCAATGGCTGCGATCGTAGGCGGCTCTCCAGGCTCAGGTTTGGCGACAGAATAATCGAAAGCATTGGTGACTGAGAGGGAGTAAATGGCGATACTACAACCGTATTCAGGGACTGGGCTCTGGTAGATGAAGCAATCCGATTCGGCCTTTTGGGTACCATCGACGATCAGGCCACCACTGCTTAGGTTGGCGGGAGTGTGCGTTGTGACAACGTACTTTGAAGCCCAGGGTTCGGAAAGAACGAGGTCGCCACCTGTTTCTGGGTTGGCGTATGATATCATAATATCGGCAGCGCTCGACCATGGACCACGGTTCCCCGCCTCTGTTATAGCATTCAGCCGTACATATCGCGCACTCTGACTGGTAAAGGTCACTGTCTTGGAGCTCGAATCATCGGCGAAGCTACCAGTAGCGCAAGGCGCGTCCCAATTTTGGCCGTTGAGACTGAGCTGGATCGAGTAATCTCCAATGTTACCGTTTGGGGAGCCGTCCTGACGAGGTTGATATGTTAGACTACTGACAAGATAGATGGAATTGAGATCGACTACTATGTCGTGTGGTAAGGGAACAAGCGTTGGCGACCACTCGGAATGCCAAAATGTATTCGAGTTGCCATCAACTGCATTTGATGGCTCGTAACCGTGCTGGGAACTATCGGCGACCGCAGTCAGCCTCGTTTTGGTGCGGAAATATGTAGGTATCGTCAAGACGTTTGAGACACCGATCTTGCAGACTGTTCCTGCGAGACGCTTGATTTGCAGACCCAAGCTTGGTGGTGTGGCTGGTTCCGCGATGCGAGGCCAGGAGCCTTGAGTTACCAATTGGCCGGCTTGAAAGACGTAGAGAAGGTATTGCGAATTATCCTCCGAAATCATATAATGATAGCAGATAGTCGCAGCATCTGTGGGTGTAATGTGCAAGCGTTCCGATCGCGGGACTGTGATGGCGTTCCCACCTACTTCCCACTCTATGGTGGATTGAGTGTTGTCGGGGACACCGTTCTCGTTATTTGGACCATTGGTCCACGTCATAGTTACTTGATTAGTAGGTTGGGTAAAGGGGGCAATCCGAATGGGGGTGGCAGAGTCTATCGTTATATCGAAGGAGAACATAAAGCCGCCATTTTGGAACCATTGATCTGTAACCGGAAGATTAAGTGCAAACGTTGCAGGATCGGTCGCAACTTCGGACGATCCCGTTTGCGTTGTCAGAGTCGTAAGTCTATCTTGCGAAGTATCTATCGTCCAAATAGTTGGCTCTGCGACAATGCTCCATTGTGTCGGCGGATTCGCAAACGCGTAGCGATAGATCCTGTACGCTTGGCTAAATACATCGATACTGTCAGCCACAACATTAACGGTCGTCGGCGATTGGGCAATCTGTTCCGAGTTCACGTAGATGTAACACTCATATGTGCCAGCGCCCATGTCTGCGGGGATGGTGTACGTGACTTGAGCAGCGCCAACGTTGATTGCCGATACTTCGCAGACCACATACTTGGGGGTATCAGTATTCTGCAACAGGTATACGGATGCGCTATGGAAACCAGCAGAGGAAAGCTGCCCATTTGAAGCAAAGCACGAGATCCAGAAATTCGCCTCTTTTCCAAGAGTTGCAGTAGTGAGACCTGAGCCATCTGCTTTACTGTATATTATAGGCAATGGGGACAATGGGAATGAAAATGGTGTGGCTTGAATCGGCTGTCCATTGACCGAGATAACGAGCGCAGGCGCAGGTGTTTGCGAGGCGAAAGCGGCCGCTGGCATCATCATGTTGATAGTGTAGGAACCATCCAGATTGTCCTTGATGGATGTAGTGAGGATCATGGGCGTATTGGAAATAGAACTTGTTTGGACAAAGTCACCACCTTGTCGTCTACGATTGCCACTACTATCGCAAGCATATAATGTCGCTGATGAAATGTCATCCTGCACCAGTTTCTTCCAAAAAACGTAACATTTAGTGGGGTCCGTGACAGATGGTGTTCCGCAAGGCACCAAGAACATCTCTGGTTTGAAGGCGCTCTCAACCTGGCCAGTCGACACCATTGTGCTCAGCAGGACCAACATTGGGTCTGCTCCTAAAGCTGGCATTTGATAGTTTGCCGTATTACTGAAAGCTGTTGGTGATGAATACGTGTACGGTAAATTATCTTGAAGCAGTCTTAGCCTGCAATTTGTGCCCAGGAACACCGAAAACTCGATACCATATTGATCAAAGCCACGGAATGATATGGTCGAAGTCTGATCATGTCCTTCTTCGAGGCCGGAGCCATAAGCAACCAGAGTAGTCAGTTGCCTTGGAGGAGAAACAATCATGGGTCGAGGAGAATCGACGCATTCCAGCAGTGGATTGGCCGTAGATGAGACCGACATAGACATGCCAGCGCTTGGGCCAATGGCACTGGCGACTGCGCTCATAGAGTATGTCCCGTCGCTGTTGTCAACAAGTGGTCCAGGGGCGAAGACGCTTGGCCAGACGACGTGGTAACTGTCATTGACAAGAGACTGGTACCATCTGTGGCCTTGACTGTCAAATGTGGTGATTAGTCCCTGTAGCTGGTCTCCTTGTGCTATTAGCCCACTTGGCTGCATATGCGCCTGGTTCACACTCCAGACACTGAAAATGGAGTTTGCTATTGAGGGAGCTACTGCTGTCGTTTGCACGAACAGATCAAACGGCCCTTCTCCAAGGGGAATATCATTGATTTTAATCAAAATTTGGTAGCTACCTGCAGCTGGTCGAAGATAATACGCTGTCAGGAGATCTTGTGTGATGGAGAATGAGATGCTGACATCAGGCACAGCGGAAAGTGGCAGAGATAAATTAATCGTGATGCCTGGATTTTCGTTTGGTCCTGGGATGTACGGAACACCGCTTTGGTTTCTCAACTTGACGTATAGTGCGACTTGTTCACCACCAAGCCCCGAGCATAGACCTTCCCCATAAGCTATGCACTTATCCGCAGATAGACTATCGATAGCGGTAATAACAAAATTCCTGGGCGGGCTTTGTGCATCAGATGGATCCTGGATATTCAAGGCATACGTTCCCACTGCTAACAAAGAGAAGGGCAGTAAAAGGGAGTCGTTGCGGACGACGAAGCCCTTACTACTATCGTAGGATGGAGCAATGCCTGATGCTTGATTTACGAACGTGAGACTTAAACGAGGTGCGGCTCCTATTCCGAGCCTTGGCTGACCATATTGATCTTTGGGCGTGAGAACAATCAGTCCCTGACTAAAGCAACCAAGTGTTTGCGGGTATGTAACGTCCGAGTTTGCCAGGGAAAAGACACTGGGCTGATTTTGAATAGTGTTGTGAAAGTCGACTTCAATGGCGGGGTTCAATCCCGAATATTTGACTCCCATCTGGGCCTCGGAAGAAGGCTTTGGGAGAGAGGTCTGTACACCATTGGGGATGGTAGACCAAGTTATTGCCACGTTCTCCCATGGAACGTCAGGTAAAAGTATGTTCAATGTCAGCTGAGACGAGTCGAACGGTTGGAGAAAATTTCCGAATTTATCCTTTGGATAGACCACGAGGTTCACCTCCTGACCTGCTGGCCCTGGAGACATCAACGTCCCGCCTACTACTAAGCTAGGCTTAGCGAGATATGGGTTCCCTCCTCCACCGCTACTTCCATTGCTACTATCATTGCTACTCGGGTCGTCTTGGTTGTTCGAGGGTCCTCCGGAGGAGTTATTGCTGTCTTTGCCAAATACTTTGTCAAGTGCACCTTGCACGATATCCTTTGCTGCTCCAAGAGCCGTGAGCTAGACTTTTAGTTAGCAGGCAGAGCAGGAGAAGATATGCTACCAACGGGGTCGCAATGTGCAAGCAAAACGTACTCCGGCAAAGATGGACCCAGCAATCTCGGCGATACCAGCTAATTCTGCAAGCTCGGCCATTGTGGCGGCAATGTCTTCGGCCACCTCAGCCAAATCCTTGACGTCCTTGAGAACTTTATAGAGCCGTTGCGCCATCTCGTATGCCTCTTTCACGTCGATCCCGAATACTCTGAATGGTCCGCTTGCAAGATCATAGGAGAGCTCTACAGGTACTCCAAGCATGCTGTGACAGGTCAGTCATGTTCCAAACGATGTAGGGTCTCACAGACTATGCAGTGCCTGCTATCTGTCCGGCTGCCTGAAAACCGCCCCCATTCTTGGTCAAGTCAACTGTCAAACGCGGATTTTCCATTTTAGCCAGCTTAGGTAATGTTTCCGTCAAAACCCAATCGAAACAAGTAGCTGTAAAGTTCCCGGTCCCATCATCCCATGACATCGTGAGAGTGAGCGCTTTGATGAGTTTGATGGATAAAATATCAGGTGGATTCCAAAACCCTGCGGTAGCAACATAGAGGAATTGCGCGAGATCACATTTACTGGTATCAACAACCCCGGTGAGTTCTTTCGATGTAGCTTCGAGTGAACAGCTGACCTTGTCACTGCCCGTTTGTGGTGGGCGAAGAGTGAACCAGAAATTGATACTAAGGACGACGGACAGCTGTGATTGAGTGTGCATGTTTTTCAAGGCCACAGTCAAGTTCAAATCCTTCGCCCATAGATAAGAGTCTACGAGAGACCACTGCTGTGTTCCACTCGCTACATCGAGGGATAGATTATCGGCATACCACGAGGTGTCTCGCATGAAAGTGACACTCGCGTTGACACCCGCCGCGTCACGGTAGCCATTGAGTCCCGAAGCTGATGTTATGTCAGGTGCCTGAAGACTCGGCGAGTTCAAGCCACCGGGCACGAATGTTCCGATCAGCTGCGACGGCTCAAGTGGTGTACTGATTGCAATTATCAGGGTTTGCAAAATCGTCAGTGTGATGAGTACATCCACAGGGGTGTCAAGTCCAGATATCCTTGTCCGACCATTCAGAGCCAGTGTATTTGTCGAAGGATTAGTCGTGTAGTCAAACGCCGCGGTGAGGGTTAGATCAGTAACCAATAGTGGTCCCAGTGTCCACGTTGTGACATTACTAGCAGACACTCTTACCCCCACGGAAGCTAGCGCAAACCCAGTGTCGGTAGGCTTCAATTTCTTACAGACAATGGTAACTGTAGCTGAGTACTGGTTGTCAGTAAGTATAGGGCAGTCGGCAGGTATGGTGACTGAAGAGCCAGCCAGTTGGGCCACGACCTGCTGGAAGTTGGCAGCTTGTAACACGACTGTGATAGAATCTTCCTGTCCGTTAACTCCATGCGAGACCGAGATAGATGCATTCACGACTGCCACTGTGCCAATAGTCACTGATGTGGATGCGGAGAATTGGATTTGGCGCGTGGTCAGCCTAGGGTCCTTTATCCTTAGATTCAGCGTACTGTTGGTGATGGTAAGCTTGTCTGGAATGATTACCCAAGGGGTTGCCTGGGATATTGATGCATCCAATTCTTTTAGCGACCAGATATTGTCGATTTGCTGCACCAAAAGAGAGCACTGGGCAGCTGGCGTAGCGAGCAATGTGGATGCTTGCAGTGACAGCTCTGATGGAACCGTTTGGGCACTCGGATCATTTTCTACGTCAGTTGGATTGATACCTATGAGAGGCATCTGTAGAAACGCCGAAAGTGGAACATCTGCGTCAGCTTGACCTATGTAGTAAGCCGATATGCTGGCGGTAAAGATCGTCGCTTGTTCTTTGGCATTACGAAGGAGCATTGCGGCCAGAACAACCTTGTATTGAGTTGAACCGACAGCAGTCTGGCTGGGCGAGACGACACCAAGCAATTGGGCATAATAACTGATTTTGTTTTGGGTAGCGGCAGTCCCTGGGAGCACAACTACATTCAGAGACAATTGCTCCAGGATTATGGTGTCGAAGATGGTCCATTGGCCAGTAACTACGAGCGAAGCTTGCATCGACACGATGCTTGTCAGATCGTTACTGGGATTGACTGGGTCGGCACTTTGTTGAAGACGCATTGTCATTTGGGCATTGACAGATGTGACAGCATCACTGATGTTTGCTGTATCTGGTGCAGACTTCGGAAATGTCCATGAGTCTGTTGCGACTACATCTCCAAGGAACTTGGGGTCGCTGATGATTGATTGTGGGCTTGCTCCGAGATTCGCATTCGGATCGTAGGATACTGTCAAGCCAAGCGCAAATTGCCGCGGCCCTGACGGCTGGCTGACACCGGCGACGAAAGCATAAAGGTTGACAGCATTCGCTATGACAACGGATCCGTAAGCGTATCCGTTGATGACGGAAGGCTTGTCGGAAGATGTGGGATTCGTGATGTCAAAATAGATGCCCATACCAGTGACGGTCAGTTGTGACGTGGCCTGCCAGTCGAGCTCGAAATTGGCCTTTAACTGGACTTGAGTCAATTCAGAGGCTGCGAAAGTCAAGATGCAGAATCTCTGTGTTCCCCAGATACGAGAAGAGCACCACGACATATCGACTGGCACGCTGTCAGGGACTGGCTTCGTCGATGCCTCTTGATTCAGATCGTGAGAGGTTGGGGTCTTGCCGGGGGCAGGAGCAGCATTCAGCAACGAGTCTGCAGCAATATCTTGAAGACTGATGCTCGAATCATCGTCAATCGTACAAGTCAAGGTGGTCGTACTGGTCTTGGACTGATAGGTGACGACGACTGCCATGGGAAGGTTGTACAGGGTGATAGAACCGCCAAAAGCAGCGTTGAATGCCAGTGGCATACTTGAAGGGGTTTAATTTGCCAGCGGCGCTTCACGCTGAGCAATGAACTCAAAATACAATTCCTGTAGAGATATATCAATGCCCTGGATCGGATACCAAAATTCTTCCTGCCAGAACAGCCTGGCATTCGCAGCTTGGAGGTACCACCCGGATGCGTCTTGTTGTAATTCCAAGGATGCCTCAAATGGATCTTGGTCATCATCCGGGAGTGTCGCTGTGGGAGGAAGCTCAAATTGAGAGTCCACTTGCGCATCTGTGCCTGCACCAACGAATTTATTGAGGGCATCCTCCGGTGCTATCCCGCTTCGAGTTTTTGCACGAACTCTGAGATTAATCGAAGAAACTTCACCTAGGGAAAATTGACCAGCAGCTTCTAATTTCACGTCGTTAATGGTTGCTACAGTATTGATATCTAGAGTCGCGTTCCAGGGCCCAGCAGCCAGCGTGTGCTCTAAGATTAAACCCAAAGATACCTCTGATAGCTCAACACGGTCTTGGATAATTGGCCAGATGAGATCGCTGGCAAAGTCAATTTCAACGCGCTGCAGAAAGAAAGAACCAGCTATGGGCTTTTGAATAATGAGCAATGCGCTTGTCGCGAAGCTAGTACCGCTGTTCTCGTCCTCTATTTGGCTCCCCAATGCGGGACCTAATTTGGTCGTTGCTTATGAAGCCGGCAGGTCAGCGTAAAAAATGCCTCTGGATGGCGATTGAGGATAACCCACCGGAGTCAAAGACATAGCCACCGTTGGTGAGGTCTGTCAGCAATGCAGTTGGGTCAATGGAATTCAAAGCACCCTCCACCTCCAATATCAGGACAAAAGATATTGGATCCTCGGTACTAAGGCGTGGAATAGTACCGGTGACCGTGAAGTCCAAATCACCAATGGTGGCGGAAGCCGAGAGCTGAATGAATAAATTGGCTACATTTATTCGTCAGGCCGCTCCGCTACCTAGAAGATTTTGGAACATGGATTACCTGGAGAGTCGTTGAATTTGTCAATACTAGCCTTGAGGGTGATGTTTGTGAGAGTAAGGCCAGCAAATAAAGGCCATTCAGTATCCAAGGACACTTCGATGCCGGCATTGAGCCGGTAGCTGAGGGACGTTGATGGTGGAGTTGGGTTAGGATCGGTGGAGTAGGGGAAGCCTAAGTTGGCTTGGACTTTATCCAGCAAGCCATCAACTGCTTGCTCGATTGAGAGGATGTCGGCATCATCGACGGTCACTGGAGGGTCACTCGCTGGAGGGTCACTCGCTGGGCTGTCAGTTACGGCAGCTCCAGCATCTCCCATAGTTGCAGTGTTGGTGTTTGGCTTCTTTCCGACCCGAGCTGCATGAATCGGCTGTGAGGTGAGAGACAGTGACAGCTGGATTAGTGTTTGTAGGTGATTTCAGCTCATCATTTTGTCTTAGCAGAGGGTATCCGCGAGGTTGTTAAAGGGACTTCTACTACGGAGTACCGTGAGTCAGACTCCCAACCAGACTCTACTCGAGCGCAGCATCACCATCTAGCTTCAGGATCAGTCTCCCTCCGTTTCGCTCCTCAAGAGTCAAGAGGAAGATGGTCTCGAAAGTCGACGCCGAAGTCATGAGGATTGAGGCGTTCCTGTTTAATTACGCTAAGCATGGATATCGCCAGGATTGCTGCATTGGTCAAGACTAGGGCGATTCATCCTTCAAAGCCGAGTGGTCAAGAAATGTTGGGTGGCTTGACACGGAGCCTCCATGAGGGCTGAGTATGGCAGCACAGTCCGACGACGGCGTTGACTCTAGCATCATCGGCTTCATTTCGCTACTGACCAGCTGATATCTCGCCGAAGCCATGAAGAAGAGGTGGTACTGCATGATCCTTACTTTGATTCTTATTCCAATTCTGATTTGCTCAGCTCCGATCAGAGTCTTTCCTTTAACTTGTTCGCCTTTAAAAGGACCAGAACTCGCCTTAATCGAGAAAACATTATTAGGGTACATTATTAGGGTATTGATTTAACGTTAAGCTCACAAGTTGATAAACTCTAAAACGTCGCTAGGGCTAGTGAAAGCCGAATTGCGTTAGGAGCACGTGCAACGGGGGGTGCGAATCCACTCTAGCGTGGTTTCCCCAAGCGGGGTACCGGTAACGGTTCTCAAGTGAGTCAAGTCTAAGCATTTTAGAGATGATTGTAGCTAGCTACCTTACTAGTACGATTAACTAGCAGGAACGCTAGCAGCTACTAACTTGGTACTGGTAGGTACCTTACTTTTCCACCTCCCGTTTAACCCATAAATGTCGATAACGATTGGCCTTCTGATTCTTCGACAAGACGGACGAAAGGTGTGCTATCATCTATGGTTATAAAGCTCAAGCTGAGTTGTCACATGATCATATACAATGGCAATTGACCAATCAGCCTCACTTCTCGCAATCATCCTTGTTGGTCTAGCACTTACTCTGCTTCAACTTGACCCTGGCTGGACTCCTACCGTTCACAAGCCATTCAAAGTTATTAATAATATTGTAGGCTGTTTCGTATCCCTGCCTTACTCCCTTGCCGCTGACTATTCGCTTGTTCTGCCGTTGGATCCTATCCCGCCCACCTCCCTATTGAATTGATCAAAGTGTCCCGGAAGTATGGACGCTGTATCGCCTGGAGTATGCGTTGCATCTTTTGCTGCTTTGCACCCGTATTCGATGACCCTTGAGTGAAGGTCATTAGACGTCGCCGCTGCCTAGGTTATGGAATAATAGCTAGGTATACCATCGTCTAGAATGTCACTTCCACCACCCATCTCAAAATGGACGTTCGGAGCCAACATCGTCACAGTAGGTAGTTCTCCAATACAAATTCGTAATCGAATTATCTGAGAAGCTAACCTGATTGTCTTGCCCTCTTTGCAGCCACTTGCCCAAGTCACGGTCGTTGACGGGCTTGAGGGAGACTGTAATGTTGTCGATTTTTGTCACCTAGCCACGAAGACCTCCGCATCAACCCCTCCCACAACTGTTTACCAGAATAACGCCTGGCGAAGGACGATCATAGACACCGGTCCTGCTAAGGGCAAGAAGGGCAAGAATATCGTCGCAACTTTGCGACTCCTCGCCACGCAGCAATCCCTTCCGGCGTTGAGCACAGACCCAACATGGTCCCAGATCCCGGCTGTAAATGAGCTACAGGTAAGTATTCGAATTTGATACAACGTAGGCAAGGTTCGCGCCCCAATGCGTGCACCCAGCTCGACCCATTGTTCTCCACCTAATACTGCCGCTCTTTATTAATGTAGACACTCTGCAGCTGGAGGGGTGGACCATGCAAAGTTTCATGACATAGATCCACAGGAGCTAGGATTTGTACTAATCAACGATAGATAACCCATCCTGACGATGATCATGTTGGAAACGCTGCTGGTTTTCTTACTGCCATGTGTACTGCGGCCTATGTTGGTAATATTCAAAGGTGCACCGTGGTATACTCTCGCATTCCACGACTGTACCGACAACCTACAATTATTGCATCCAAAGCCGTACCGTACAAAAGCACGGGACCTGCTATGAATGAGTGCACCTTTACTGCCACCGTCACCAAAGAGTGGCAGACTCTTATGGAAAAATCTGGGTTCAAGGTCGTGGTCAATCTCAAACCACAAGATCCTCTTATCCAAAATTGGACTCTTGCCACAAATGGTGCCAAATGGGACTCCGCCACGCAAGTTGATCCAGAAGGGCCCGCTTGCACTCTTTACTACACAAAGACCGCTGTTGATAATGGCTTGACACCGCAACTTGTGGCACAGGTGACAATCTTCCTTCCAGAACAGGGGAATCTCAAGGCCACTACAAAAATGTCTTCCGAGACAATAAAGACCAAGACCAAGAAGTGGTGGGAGTCGACCGTCTCGGTGGACAAAAGCGTGCAAAGCTCGTTGAACCAACAGGTGCGCATGGCACCTGCACAGCTACCTAAGTTAAAAGCGCAGAAAAACTTTGTCCTCGATTGGAACCCTTCTTCTCCAATCAAAAGGAAAAGGCCTTCTTCCATGTTACCCTCGAAGCTGATGTCAAACATGGTCATCACGCAGCCTCTTGCTGGCAGTGGGAATGCGGCGGTCGTAGCAGGAGAACATATCATTGGCTCTGTGAGAGAGGTTTCAGAGTTGTCGACCAAAATCACACAGCTCAATAAATTACCTATTCAACCTAGACTGAAGACTGTGACACCTGAAGAAGGTTCGTGTATCGGTATTTTCCACAGAAGTGCCTACTAACCTTAGTGAAGGACAAACAGTCCGACCAATAATGACGAAAGATCTCATAGCCACCTCGGGCTACCAATTAACCATTGGCCCTTCGAAAGCCCTATACAAGACTATGATGCGCACGATCCTCCTCAACAAATGGGCACTGGACGGAATCGGAAAACTGCGCTCACCTGGAACCCAGGAGAACCTAGACACTGCGGCTACCAATAGATCATCTATTGTGACAATGTTCGAGCGTCACGACAAGAACCCGCCTATGGATATTGATGCCACTTTCTCGATGCTCTTTACCGGCGATGCTTACGACAAAGCATGCGATATTCGCGACACTCTGCTCTCATGGCAATCCTCAAATATCGATCCTACAATAAAGGTTGATGTGTTAAAAGTGAGGTCAACTTCTCAGTAGTCAATTCCAATGGCTGACCGGATCTAGATACCTCATCACGGCTCTGACAATACCACGTCTTCCGGCTTCTACAGTTTCTGCAGGGCCAATGTCTATCTTGTATGCGGCTCCCACTGCAACACACATGGCAACCCCAAACTATCGATGCTTGAGGCCATTGTCAAGGGATTCGACGGAAAGTCGGTAAGTGTCTCTCCCAAGGCTGTTGCACCAAGGGCCGCAATTGCTTTGATCCTGCACTCTTGCCCATTTCCCCTCCTTTCACCATCTTGTCCTCCTCAGTGCTCATCAACCCATTACCTGGAGGCCTCAACTGACATCCCCGTCCTCGTCTCACTAGGCACCAGGCGACCAACCTTTCCGTCTCTTCTTCTCTAATCCTGAAGCGGATGAAGACTGGGTCAGCCCCAACCCTAGTAAAAAAACCAAAAACCCTGCCAAGTCCAAGTCCGCTGTGAAAGCCATCCTAGCCAACCCATACCTCAAGCCAAGCAAACCAACCTCTCCCACTAGCTTCCATTATGAGATGTACAAGCTGACGAATGGTGTGGATGGGTATACGGCCTTTGGGCAGATATTGTTTGGGAAGGATAAAGACAACGATTTGGTAACGACTTGGGATGCGAGTCAATGGGAGCAAATGGGGTGACAACGACTTGACGATCATGTGAAGTGACGGTGATTGATACTACTATGTTTTGTTGTATCTATTTCGCTTCTCTTCTTGGACACTTGTTTGGCATGTACCAGACCTCGTTCAGGTATCGAGGTACTCCTCATCTGTTCGGAAACACTTATCACTATCCCTTGTCTGCTGTAGCTGTCTGTTTTGTCACCAAATATGAACCTTCATCACCAATATCCTTTCCGTCAGATTTCCGAAGAGCCTATGCTTTTTCCACTGTAGCGTTCAAACCGGGGGGGCATGTATCGCTAATCTGGGGAACTTTTTCAACTTTATCGTTATCATTTTGGACTTCGTAAATGGAAACTTTGTTAGGATAGCATCTGAGACGCATGGATCGCGTACAAGGCAAGGTTGAAACAAGCCTCGAGAATAATGCAACAGCTAGCAAGGTTCGCTAGTACTAGATCTACACTTTTGTCAGTTCATTCCCAGTTCTTCGCGAGGGACAGATGAGCCCCCAACATAAAAGTCCAACACATATAATGTTTGAATCATATCGTTGTAGTCGGGAGATAGTCGGATGCCCACGTGTACTGAGCGTGGTCCTCAATACAGCAACTACTGTAGGGTCTTAAATGTATCTTCGCGCTCCCATTAAGACGTTGGATCTTGAGAGGAATTTGAGGTTCATATGATACATGGAACGTTGTGGGTTCCTCCACACTAAGCTTATTCTCTAGGACCCTTGAGCCAGGCATCCAACTGAAGAGCGTGACGGCGTGACCTGAAACAGCTTTGGGTTCTTTTACTAGGAGGGAGCACAGAGAAATTTGGAAAAATCAAGCTTCCTGCTCCGGCTCTTGTGCTGTATGTGCTCCTGTCCGAGGTCCCATTTTCCAATAAATGCCAATGTTGCAGACGAACTTTGCTCTAGTTCTAGTGAGATGTAGTGTCGTCTACCGATAAGCAAGTGGGTCGTTGGTGCTTCGCCAAAGAAGGTTTTCCTAGCTTTTTCGAACGGCGCCGTCAATTGAGATCCTCCAAGGCAGATGGTGGGGCGAAGATGTAGGTAATTCAGCCCGAATTTTTCTTGCGTAGGAGGTAAAACATTTGTTCGCAGTACCATGGAAAATTAGATATATTATTGCGTGAAGCCGTGCATTGCTGCGTCTTTCTAGTGTCCCATTATTCTTCTAACAAATATCAAAATTATGCGTGTCTGGCTGCGAAGTAAGCATTGGCTTATTTGGGCGCATCCAGAACCTGAGCGACGAATCCATGTGAGAACCTAAGAATCTGCTCGTATGCAACGGCGAAGCCTTTCGTGTCACCATAGTACGGATCCGCGACTTGCTCCCCTTTCTTTCCTCCGAAGTCTCCAAACAGCATCACCTTGGCCGACAGCTTTTCCTTGCTTGTTCCCGCATTCTTTTTCTTGATCTCCTGAGTTTTCAACCGAGATAGATCATGCACGTTCTCATTGTCCATCGCCAGTATATAATCGAAGGTGTTCAAATCTTCCGCTGTTACCTTACGTGCCACATGGCCGTAGTCCCCAATGCCATTGTCTTGGAGCGTGCTCATAGTCCGTGGATCTGGAGGATAGCCGTCGTCTGCGGAGGTGTCCAAATCAGCATCAGTCCTGCAAGACAGCATCCGAGTCATGCATAGGGGTACGCACTATACGCTCCTGTACCACAAGACTCGATCCGACCAAGACGCTGATCTGAAGCTGTGAGAGAGCGAAGAACGCCTTCCGCCATGGGAGAGCGGCAAATATTGCCCCCACAGACGAAGAGGACTGATATTGGCCGTGTAGATGCGGTGGAAGTCTTGGAGATTGTTCCGTCCTCTGATACCCCATGCTTCTGTGGGGTTTTGGACTTGTGATTCAAGAGGGAGCCGGTGGAGAGGTTGCGGAAGGCTGCCATGCTGAGTGGATGAATTGCTTGATGTTGAAGGCCATGTTACGGCGGCCTTGTGGGACTTTATGAAGATTGTCAAAGTGAAAAAGTAAGTCGGTCACAAACAATTATGTTGGGAGGTTGGTCGGCGCATAGCCAACTTACTCGTGATTGAGCCTTACAAAGCTGGTGGGGCAAGGTGGGATGGGAAGTGTGGCGTATTTCCGTAAACGGTTTAGTCGTAGATAACGTTTGATGTTGCTGTGGCTCAGTGGCTGAGATTTAAATACACCAAGGTAAGGTAATCCATGGGGGAGGGACCCTTTCTACTACTACAGATATCGCCACTGTGGCGTACACATGCCGAGCACCATCACTCATCATTCACCATTGTCATACGAGACTTGGCTAGATATTTAATACATTCTCCTCTGTATTTCTATACAGTAGTCTGTCGGTGGCCCACGGCCTGTCTCTCTGTTCAGAGGGACTGGTAGATCGGTGTCCTAAGGGGTCGTCCTGGGTGGACTCGAGAGAAGAGGTCTGAACATGGCCGCAGCTCAACAGGATCATACCTTCCCATGGAATGGTCTGTACTCGAAAAAGACGCCTTGTTCGAATTAGCTTTTGTTGGGAATCATCCAATCGCAAGCTCGATCATCCATACACCTCTTGACCGAGCGGCCCCGAGCCGCGCGATGATGATATTCTGCGCAAACCTTACGATTTACTTCTACTTGTACAATTCCATACTGGGCTCATAGGTAGAGGAGGTACAATGCAGGTGTTCATGACCCACATTAGCGCAATAGCTATGATTTCAGGATTGATCATCATGAAGATCCACCAAGATTCAAGTGTACTTCAAAACACCTCAGACTCAGGATGTTCCAACAGATCGCAACTTGCTGCACCGAATCAGCAGAACTTTTCGGTTATTGCCAGACATGGCACAATCAAGCCGTTCAAGAACATATCAAAGGTATTGCCTAGTTCCCAAGCCACCATACTCATCCGCTACGCGGCAGACATTGCATCGATGGAGTAATAAAGACTTGGATCCTGTTTCGGAATGCGATAAGAAATGGGAATGGTACCATGTTGCGGGTTTCTGGATTGTCGAAGGCTTCTCTGTATCCCAGATCCAGACTGCTTCGGCGTGCGTGGCAATCGGTCTCAACCCTGGCCTAGCTCTTGGCGCTTTCTTCGTGGGAAATGTGATTGTTGCGGCGGCGTGCGCTGCTGTCGGATACATTGGCTCCAAGGTAATAGATCCAACTTGTCTGGTTGCAATACCCGTAAGAATTGCCCTTAGCAAAACAGAGGTCATACTCGTTGTCACACTCGTTGTCACAGTTATTGTCATCTTCACAGCCCGTACTAATGGAAATCGCTGCTAGCATTCAATCAATTTTCCAGTGATCTCAAGAGCGTAAGATCACCCCTACAGAGACTTCTTAGTCCCACTGATAATTTTCTCAAAGCTCTTTCGGCCTCTGGGGGTCTTACCTTCCAATTATAATTCGAGCAGTAGTCTGTCCCATCTGGTTTGGCATCCTCGCCTACCTTGGCAGCCTTGGAGTCCAGGCAATGATCGAAGCCATATGGCCGTCTTTCGCCAACTGGCACGTGAACTCGCTTCCTGTCAGTGCAGACATCAACGCACCTGGCCTTCTGAGCTTCTTCATCTACTGGCTTGCGTCTCTACCATTCTTGTTCATTCGCATGCCAACCTTACGCTGGCTCTTCTTGGTGAAGATGTGTATCATGCCCGTTCTAGGCGTCAGTCTGTTCACCTGGGCTGTCACCGCTTCGAAAGGCTTTGGGCCTCTCATCAGAATACCGAATAAGACAGAGAATGGGATGTCTTTGGGCTATGGTTTTTGCTATGCCATCACGACTGCGATATCTGCTAGCTCAAGTTCGTGTGTTGCCTCACAAGACATATTACTCACTTATTGACCGAGCTACAGCATACGCCGTAAACATGCCGGATATCACCCGCTATGCACGAAACTCACGGACATCTTCGTTGGGCCTTTTCGTCAGTCTACCTGTGTGCTTGACCCTCAGTATGTAGAGGGCTACCCTACCTTAGTCTGTGCTAAGTACTAAGAACTTGCTCTTCAGCTTATTTTCTTGGAAGTTAGTAAAGCTCGTGCCCCTACAGACCTTCGCTCACACTGGTATCAGTCGTACTAGCGGCTTCCTCCGAGGTGATATATGGTCAGATCATCTGGAATCCGCTACAGATAGTACAACTTTGGGACAATCGCGCTGGCAAGTTTTTTGTTGGCCTTTTGTAGGTTTTCGCTTTCACTACCTAGTCAATTAAAATTAACGATTAGGTTTGCCTTTGCCAACATAGCAACCAGTGAGTTATGTTGACTATTCTTGGTATCATTGTAACTAAATGATATCCAGATGTCGCGGGCAACTCCGTTCCGTTCGGGAATGACATTACTGCACTGCTTCCTGCGTATATGAACTTACGGCATGTATTTCTTGGAGTCAATGACCCTGTCTTGACGTGAGTTCTTACTTTACCAGACGAGGCCAAATCCTGTGCGCCATAATTGGTTTTGCTATCTGCCCCTGGAAGATCGAGGCGAGCGCGACTAGGTTCCTCGGCTTTCTGAATGGCTACACCATTTTTCTCGGGCCTATATCTGGCAGTATGTAAGTCCGCAGTCATACCCTACGAACAGTCTACTAATGTGTCGGTGAACTAAGTCCTTATATCGGATTATTTCCTAGTAAGACGGTCAATCGCGTACAACGTTCGTCAGCTTTACGAGCCACAAGGCCTCTACTGGTATAGAGCAGGCATCAACATACGAGCTATAACGGCATTTTTGATCGGCATGGTCCCGCAATTACCAGGCCTAACCTATCAGATCAACCCGCAAATCAAGGGACTCTCTAGAGATTATTTAGATTATGCCTCACTCGGATGGCTCGAAGGGCTAGTGTATTCCACGTCAGTCTTGTGTCCCTCTCATCTGTTAGATAAGCATGCTTAGGTCTCTCACAGGGCTGTTTACTATATACTTTATCGTCTAGCCCCTTTTCCTACCAAAACCATTGAGGGCGATGCAACAGCACGAGAAGTCGAAGAAAGCAAACCGACGTATGAGGCGTAATGCATAAGCGTTAGTAATGCCAGTAACATTTCTTTGTAAGACTTGGAACATAGCTTCACTGAGAATCGTGCATGCTTGGTATGGTCAAAGCAGAGATTAAAGTGGAGGAAGACTGGGTAGAAGAATTCAGGGCGAATTGAGGGTCTTCTTGGCGATTGATCTCAGTATCAGTTGTCGGTGATGGTAAAAATCAGCTCCGAGATTCTAGACATGCATAAGCCTTCCTACACTCTTGCTCTCAATCGCTCCCTTTGCGGAATGGTCGTAACACAATTTGAAGCAAGACGGTTATTCCAGGGTGTCACAGAAAGCAGAAACGTGCACACATTCAAGCCGTCTAAGGCATGAGCAAGTCCTCATGCATGGTCCTCGGAAGACGAGCAAGCTTTGCTCCTCTTCATACTTTATCTCCAACGTTGCAATTGTCGGACTGGCTTTTAATGCAGTCTGTTGCCTTACCTGTGAAACCTTCAACCAGGTCAAATGTACCGCAAAACCTGTCGTCTGTGATTGTGACTCCAATACTATCCGAGGCGATATTCAAATATTGCAGGTTCGACTCGCTTGCGAGGGCTTAGCTATCACCTGCGTGCAGAGGCGACGTGCTTAACACCGGATTCGAACAGTCGGGGCCATTGGAAGAACGCTCATGGCCTTACTATAGCCACCTTCAGAAGACACATAGCCATATTGTGGAGGACCTTGCCAACATGGCCGACAACAAAAGCGGTGACAGGACATATCACATGACAACTGAGTGGTGTGTCACGAGGTGCCTGTTCTACCGGAGGAAGCACGAACGCGCCGAGAGGCTTGGGACGACAATCGAAAGAAGCTTCCTTGAACCATCGACTCATGGACATGACCTCTCGAAGTGGCATCACTGTACGAATTTGTAGAAGGGACGTCGAGGGATCCAATTGCGACGGCAGGTCTCATAGGATTTGGGGCCACAGTGACGTAGGACAGTGATATCTTCGCAGCCTTTTGAGAGCAAGTTGACTCGGAGCAGTCCGTAGTGTTCGCGCTATATATTTGGTATGAATAGTCCCAGGATTCAGAGGTTCGATATTGAATACTGTCAATTGAGTCTTTGTATTCATGAATTTGAATATATTGTAGGCGTCAAGTGTGTGTAAGAAGCCCATTTCTAATAACAGTTCTCGCTCTGGAGGTATGATAACTAAGTTAGGCTAGACCCGATAAGAGGCCAAGTCAGGTAGTACTAGGCTAGCTAGATAAGGTAGCCTAGCGAGCCTATGTAGAATTAATCCACCAGATTTTCGACAAAATCCCTATCTTTTAGTCTTCGCCGTTGGTAGTGCTTCATAAAGGACTGTCCTTGCTGCTTGAATGGCACCCAATGTCGTGCTCGATACTACCATGGTGAGCAACCTCCACCCCAGTGCATCCCAGAAGACTTACATCATCCTAACCAAATTTCAGGGCCCCATCACGATCGAGCTCTACAATACCCATGCGCCCAAGGTACCACTACATACCCTACTCTTGCCACAAGTCTGACGATAGCCGTCTAGACCTGCAAGAACTTTTCCTCTCTTGCCCAGCGCGGCTACTACAACGACATCATCTTCCACCGCATAATTCCAAACTTCATGTTGCAAACGGGCGATCCTACAGGCACTGGCCGTGGCGGCAGCTCTATCTATGGAGAAAAGTTTGAGGACGAAATTGATCCCACCTTAAAGCACACGGGAGCTGGAATACTAAGTATGGCGAACAGTGGGCCGAATACCAATGGAAGTCAATTTTTGTGAGTCTTCCAAAACAGAAATGTCTGAAAACAGGATGGGAACGCTGATGGAGATTATACTTATGCAGTATCACTTTGGCACCTACGCCTTGGTTGGATGGCAAGCATACCATATTTGGCAGGGTGAAGAGTGGATTGCGGGTTGTGCAGAGGATGGGTCTTGTGAAGACGGGTGCAGAAGATCGGCCAATGGACCCTCCAAAGATCAGGAGTGCAAAGATCACTGAAGATAGTGAGGACGATTCTTGAGCGGAGCCTCCATGGGGTTCAGTGGGCTCGCTATGAATAGCAGCTTTGCATGTTGCAAAAGCAGGAGATTGCACGGTGATATGCAAAATCCTATATCACCAACGGAGAAAACACAACGCAGTGTCGCAAGCCACTGTCTGCAGACTATTGCAAGCCACGAAAGCCCCACGAGAAAACACCGGGAAGGTGTGAAGGGCGTGTAAAAGGAGCTCCGGTACAACCTACTACCGCGAAACAAGGGCCAATCCGCACCTGCTGGTATTTTACCAAAGCCCAGGTCTATATTGTCGACCAGAATTATAGAAATTGAGGTCGACAAAGAGATCATGGGCTTTTGCGGCACCGTCGACTAAGTATCAAGATTGCAAGTGCATACAGTCAGCTGAACAACTTGACTTAAGATCTCCACACGCGGCTCTCGTCTTCTAATACCGCAACGGCTTACTTCATGCTCCGTTCAAGTAATGGGACACTTAATATATCTCCCAACCTGATTTGGTCAACTGCATGTCAGCTGCGGCGGTGTCCATTCCTAAGCAAATATATGTACTGACTCCAATCCCATCCTTGATCGTGATTCCCACAATTTGAGCCCAACAAAAAGGGACGATCGATTTGAAAGACCTTGAGATGACAACAAGCTTGAGACTTATAAGAGGGGCGCTGTCGTACATGAATTAACCAATCGCAATAAATCTTGGGGGCCTGCTAAGACCTATGCTTCTCCGAGCTGTCTAGTCACACGATCTAAGAAGGTAAAGAATCATCTGTGATGGCATTAAGATTAGTACTCAGAGCGATTTAACAGCCTTGATACACATTGAGACCACGCACAGCACCATCCCTTGAACCAGCAAGAGCGTGCCAGGTCCTCCTTGGCGATCAACCCTTGCATTACAAACTTGTGCCAAGAACCCGTACGCTCCCAATCGCTCCCAGCACTTTGAGTTTTATACAACTAAGTCCATCGTGGCCTTGACGCAATGTAGCATTGACCCCTTGATTGTCGAAGTCGGAAGGGCTTGCAGCAACATTGCATTTTTCGTCAACGAAGACGCTCAGCCAGCTGAAGTGGTGGGTAACAGTGCCCCAGTTGACGCCAACGTTTAAGGTGCTAGGAGTGAATTGCACGCAGTCGTCGCTATCCGGAATAAGTTCGGGGCGCGTGCTAGATTCAACCGGGTCGTTCGCGCATTTGTCGTTGACAAAGGAACCGATCCAGCCATAATGGAACCGTTTCTCGAGGGTCAAGTCGTTGGTATTGGAGGTGGGTACGGCGAGGCTACTGGTGAGGAAGCTGAGTATGAAGAGGGTTTGGAAGTACATGCTAAATCGTAGAGGATGGATGGATGACTTGAAGAAGGGTTCGTCGAATAGGTTGCTGATTGGACGATCTCGTTGACAGTCGCAATCGTTGACTCGTGACTTGAAAGGATGATTTGGACTAGTGAGGCCTCTGAGGGGAATGAGGAGGAAAATCTGGTGATTGATATGAACGAACACTGGAGTTTTAGTGAGCTCAGAAGAGAGCGCGAAGCAGTTGATATAGTATAATCTGCAGCGTGCGAACAAGGACTTTCACTTATGGGTGTTTCACTGTCTTTTTCCACCTACTCTACTGATCTATGACAATATAAAGTGGGGCGAACAATGGCCGCGTACCGAAACGCGTTTGGACGTTCGATCATGAAACAGCGACACAAACCTCATACACTATTAGACTCAAAAAGATATTGAAACCCTAGATTCGTCGACGGAAGGAGTTTTGCTGGCGCGCGAAGCCTTGTTCATAAAAGCGTATTGTATCACCTGAGAGCTCAAGCAGTTGAAGGCCTGTAGAATTCTACTATCATACTTTTCAAACTCTGACGACGTGTCGAAAATTGACCAACAGGATTCCCAAAACTGCCTAGGCACATCCATCACACATATCATCAATGTCTTCATAAGACTCAACGGAGCTCCATTTCAGGTTATCCCTATTCTTCCTCTCGTCCTTTTTGATAAGGCTCGTCAATGCTTCGCCCTTCAATACCTCTAATTCCCCAATACTACCACATTTATCCTTACAGATCTCCTCTACTTGCTCTGTCGACGCCCGCCAGGTTGGCTCCTTTGGTATATGTCTCCACTGTGTGTTAAAACGGAGGGCGTCTCCATCACCACCGTGTATGACATAGCAAAATTTGTTTCCTCTGTCGTCGTAATTGCAACTTTTCTTATTGTTGTATTTGCATTCGAGGCACTTGTTTATATGGCGCTCGTCGCCTTGATTGGTAAGGCAGCTGAGTTCGATAGCGTACTCGTGA
Organism: Lecanoromycetidae sp. Uapishka_2; assembly: GCA_035521555.1. Classification (NCBI taxonomy): domain Eukaryota; kingdom Fungi; phylum Ascomycota; class Lecanoromycetes; species Lecanoromycetidae sp. Uapishka_2. The sequence goes on from JASZXT010000101.1 coordinate 26,836, forward strand.
TCCGTGTGAGCGTTGTAGTAGGAGAAAAGGGCGTAGGAGCCGTAGAGACCATGTTTAACCGGTTTTTGGGAAGCGCAATAGCAAGTGGTGACGTTGAGAGTGTCACCTTCTTGAGCACGAGGCTCGAGATTGGGGATGGTAGGTAAGGATAGCTTGCTCAGACTGAGTGCTTGGATAAATGACGCTAACCAATAGAATAGCACCAGAAAAGCGATATAGGAAGACATGCTAGCTTAAGAAGACGGCAACTCGAGGGTAAGATAGCAGAGGTGTAGTAGTATGAGGGTAACTTGATGGCTGCAATGTACCCAACTGGGTCATATACCTTTTGAGTTTGCAGGAATTCGAATAAAACAAAGTTCAAGGTGTGAGTCAGACCCAGGAATTCATTTCGACGGTTGCCAGCCAACTCCTGAACAAACCTCCTCATAGAAAAGGTTATCGTGACCTGGGCATTCCACTTTGACATCTCCATCTACACGATGCTTGAAGTTTTCACCGACAAAGAGAGAGGCGGGGGTGCTCGTAGCATCCTTGTTGCCTCCAGAAGTCATGACCTGACAAGAGGTCAATGCTTTGCTTGCATTGATCGACGAGAGAAAAAGAAGAGCAACATCAGATATACTGCAACGGTAGCACCAAATTTGCATTATAGGAGAGATGTACATTCACAAAACGAACCGCTTCTTTCATGTAAAGTCCAGAGCAGCAGATACAGGAAGGCTTTACTCTACCACAGCCAAACCCTGGAAGTCAGTGAAGATCCAGAGACACTGCATAGTCTTCATATGTAAAGCAAGCTATGTTCGTGGTTGTGGCTGTTGAATGGGAAAACATCGAGGAGATCTGAGTGTTCGATATCGTGATTTACGCTTAGTAAGCAGCAAGCAATCTAGCGATAGGATTCTACGGAGGAGGACACCAAAAGTCCTGACAGACGCTAAAATCAAGTAGCGCCTTGGCAGATCTTTGGCCCCCATATGAGCTGCCTGGATAATTAGGAGGGTAACGCCCTATAATAGTGCTAAAGGACCCCCTAATTTCGTTTTCCAGGGCTACGAGGCCCCAAGAGATACCCCGGAGCTGCCCCTTAGAAGCCTAAACCTCGGGTACCCTACGCCCAACTAGGGGCGTTGTCTCTAGGGGTGACACTAGCACTTAGGGCTAGGGCTCTCATTAGCGTCTGTCAGGACTTTTGGTGTCATCCTCCGTAGCGCATCACCAATCCACTTCCTTTCTCCTACACTTTGCTTCAAATATTTTTCACAACACGACGCGATGGAGTCACTATCTGATACAGTATGGGACGTAGTCCTATCAGGTACAGGCTTACCTCAGTCACTTCTTGCACTGTAAGCCCACTGTGCCGCACCAATTGATTGAAGGACTCGGCGTTTCTGACTGACGCAGTCGCTGAGAAAGAGCTCTTTCACGTTCCGGCAAGAAGATCTTGCACATTGACAAGAACGACTATTATGGGGGATCAGAGGCGGCGTTGAGTCTGCAAGAGGTGGAGTCATGGGCTGGGAGGGTTGAGAAATTGGGCGAAGGTGGGTGAAATACTTCGATACTATGGCTTGCTTTGAGATTGAGACTGAGACTGAACTTGTCTTGCAGATGCTGGACCTTCCCCCTTTCGAAACGCCACAATCAGAAATATGGCAGCCGAAAGGCGTGGAAGGTCAGTAGACACCGGTTCTGGAAAACTAGGCTATTCTCGAGCCTACAGTCTCTCGCTAGCCCCTCAACTAATTTACACACGATCGAACCTGCTTCCAACCCTTGTCGCTTCAAAAACATACAGGCAGCTGGAATTTCTTGCATTAGGTAGCTGGTGGCTCTACGATACAGAGGGTAGCAAGGATGCAGGTGGTGAAGAGGATTTCAAAGCTGTGAAGGCGAGTCTCAAGCGGATACCCGGTGGTCGTGAAGACGTTTTTGCAGATAAGAGCATCGATTTGCGATCCTCAAGGTCTCTCATGAAGTTTCTCAAGCTTGCAGCAGACCCAGAAGCGCATACCTCGATACTCGAAGAATGGGGAAGTAGACCATTCCCAGACATTCTCGGTTCACACCTCAACATACCGTCACGGCTACAAGCTCCCCTACTTGCCTTGACATCTTCTCAAAACATCCCAGCACGTACTTTGACGTCTTACGCACTTCCGAGCATACACCGCCATCTCACCTCAATAGGGCTGTTTGGGCCGGGCTTTGGAGCCGTGATTCCCAAGTGGGGTGGATTGGCGGAAATAGCACAAGTAGCATGTCGTGCGCAAGCAGTCGGAGGAGGTGTCTACATACTCAAGAAAGGTTTCGAGACTAATGAAGACCCGGCGAAGCAAGCCTTTGGCAGGGATGGAACGCGTTGTGATAACGAAACGGGGCTGTCTACAGTCCGTCTTGAAGGAGAGGACATTAAAACCCGTTGGATAGTTGGCTCAGCCTGGGACCTACCTTCACGCGCTCATGTCCAGGAGCTCACCTCACAAGTCTCTCCAAATTACGTCGCCCGGAGTATCACCATTGTCAATGGCTCATTGTCACAGCTCTTCCCATCTCCAGTTGAAAGCGCGCCGCCAACAGCCGGTGCCGTGGTGGTTTACCCCACTGATACGCTCGAGCTCGAGTCAGAGGATCAGAAACCCAATACCTTGAAGACCGAGGTGCCTCCTATCTATCTCATCGTGCATTCGAGTGACACTGGTGAATGTCCTGTGGGGCAATGTGAGTATTTCCGCTCTTTTCCGTTCCGCAATACGTTTTCATGATGACCCAACATAACGAATACTTATCTACATTGTCTGTAATTTCATTGAAGATATCATACCTCTGACAGTCTGACACTAGCTTTGCTCGCTTTTGAAGATACATATTCTCGATAGAGAGACGCTGCTAAGGTTCGGTGTCTAGGTGTCATTTATGCGTATGCGTTTCACCCCAAATACTACGATGCCCACAGCCTCCTTCAAATAGCCGTCGAGAAGCTGTTGTCCAGCGTCAGCGAAGACCCATCAACAGAAATTCTCTGGCATCTGCATTACGACCAGCAATACGTCCCTCCAGGCACTGCATACGACTACGAAGCTAATATAAGGAGCGACCAAATGACCAACAGCAATGTGTTGCAGCTGCCTGATCTCGAGCCAAGCCTAGTGCTGGAAGATGGTGTACTAAAGCACGTTAAGGCTGCGTACGAACGGATTGCGGGGGAAGGGACGGCATTTATGCTGTTCGAAGATCGGGAAGGGGCCGCAGAAGAGGATCATGATGGTGCTGAGAGAGAATAAACATGGGCAATGCAAGGCGTGGGGCTCCGTACCCTATCCCAATCATGTTTAAATGAGTCTTGACTGCATGGATTCCATGCTTCTACAAATGAAACGCGTCAAGAGAACCGTACACGAATCCCGTCCTCCAAGATTCTGTCCTCCGCAAGGAACACTTTGTCAAAGAACTGCCATACGCGTAGACCACGAAGACCATAGGGCTCTGACTAATATTAAATCAACATTGTGCTATATTTACATGGGCATGATCGTTCAATCATATTTCCCATCCGTCCTGACCAATCCCTTCTTTATATTTTCCTCTTTACTCAATTGACTCCATTCAGGTGCCTCATCCTTCCCACTCTCTTCTTCTTCATCACCCTCCTCTTTAGTCTTATGAACTGTCTGAGGGTTATGCTCAGCAGGCGAATAGATGGTATAAAGAATCTACCACCACTCGTCAGCTCCATCCAGTTCCCATGAATGCTCAAGAAGCCAAATCTATACGTACCAAAGGCGTCGGCCCAGTATTGACAAACTGATGCTGCGTCCCCGCCGGCACAACCATCAAATCCCCCGCCTTGACATCCTGATCCTTGCCCGCGATCGTCGCCTTTCCCTTCCCAGACGTAAACGTCAAGGCCTGGTCCACAGTATGTACTTCATCACCGATCTCACCATCCACTGGGATGGTCATAAGCACGACCTGTGAATACAAGCCTGTGAATAAGACACGTCTGAACTCTGCGGACTCAGAGGGGAGGGCGGCGGTCATGTTTGGGAAGTAGACCATTTCGTGTTTGGGGGGTCCGGAAGGCATTTTGGAGTCTTTGGCGTAACGGGGGAGGCTGGTAGAGATGAGGCGGTGGGTAGGGCGTGAAATGTAGATAGTTTTGGAGAGGAGACGAGATGGAGTTCTTGGGAGGACAAATTTGAGCATTATAGGTCGTAGCAAGTGGATATTTGAGGGAGGATGATGTGATTTTTTGGGTTCGGATGTGAATGACGTTTATGATCAGTCAGGCCTTGGCGCGCGCTGTTGAGGTCAGGCTTCTCTCCACCAGGATCCATTAACCTCATGTCTGGTGCACGAATCGATGCTCTTTTCAATGCTGTGGTATCGAACTGACGCTGTACGAGATATCCAAATATCACACGGGATCAACGCGCTGGATTTAGCTCGTGGATGGAGTAGCGCTGCGCGCGCTTACGGCTCACTGAGGTTGAACAATTTTCACTGGTCTTCCTGCCTTGATCCTTATCAGGCATACATCCAGCCTGAATGCGTTATAGCCTCAATTGGTAGGGTATCCGCGCACTCGAGTTTGTCCGCCATTTGGGAGGCTGGTTGATAAGCTTTACTTCTAGACGCTCGTATAAAAATCTCCTATATCACGCATGAAAGACACGACTCTCGTGCAGCTGATCGTTTTTTCCATATTGTTAGCGGTCACTGCGACTCTAGCTTTGGACATGGACCTCTTTGTTCATTACAGGCTTGGAGTCTTCTCCCAAATCTATTAGATTTCCTAAGGCATATACTTCCCCCACTCGACTCTCTCATTTGACGCAGCTCCCGTTCATTCCGCTAAAAGGGAAATGGTTTTGCAAGCGGGAATTCCCCCACAATGCTGGGTAATGTATCGTCTTTGCCCGACTTAGGAATGGGTCTCTGGTTAGCCCATTAGACGTTAATCCTACATGCTTTTTGGTTCAGTTCAAGTCTAATTGATGTTTCTCACGACTTCTATAAATGAATTGTCAAGGACTTGTCACACTCCAGACATTCAAATTGAGCCGTGATTCACCTGCATCGCTTATGTCTAGTACATTCATCTCTATCATTGAACAGTGCATTCTACATTGGCAACGAAAGATCAATTCGCCAATCTCACTCTCGGGAGTTTTGGAACATGTCCCTGATATTCAATGTCCTAAAAAAAATCTGCATCGTGAATACAACAATGGACTTAACAGCGGTTGAAGACCAGATTACAATACGATTTTGAATTGCGGCCTCGGCGAGCAATTCAGGTCTCGGACAGCTTGTTTATCCCTAACCACGTGCGGAAGGTTGTCTGCAGCACATTCACACGGTATCCAACAGCTACTGTGTCCTTCTCGATACTCTTTGCCTGAAATACGACTACCCCACATGTACAACTTTCAAGTATGAGAATATCTATTCAATGCTATGAGGCCAGGCCCGCAAAACCGAACAGTCTAGCGCTCCACGTTCTCAACGTATTTGCCGCGGCGCGGAACCGCTCAATACATATCATCACATACCAAAACAATACGCCAAACGGCGTTAGCGAACCCTAAGCCGCCTTTCGTATAGCAGGGGAAACAGCTTTGCAGTATAGGCGATCTAGCGAGACGACCTGCAAAGCTTTGGTATGTCGCGAGAACTGGAGCCGCAAGTTCCACTTCGCAGAGGCGTCACGGCTATCCTCAAATTCTACTCCCGACCAGAATATTCATCTATCAAGGGACACCCAATGCTCGACCCAGCGGATCTGGCGACCTTTTGAATCTCCAGATTTCAAATATGCACCAAGTACTTAATATATGCCTCTTGTCTTTGCTGCTCAGGTCTTCCTTCGCACACTCAACACTACAGAAACGACGTGAGTAAGAGCCAAAATTGCTCTACAGACCTTTTTCATGCTAATACCGTCCCAAGAGTCTAATGCCGCTCTCACCTCGCCTGATATTCAGTACAGCGGTCTTTACGGAATCAGGAATTGTGGTGCGAATGGAGCTAGCGTAGACTCTTCTCTCAAACTACTTTATAGCACTCTTCAGTCTGCAATCCAGGACGTCAATCAAAGCTCACCGAGTGCCGCCTTCAAGACATTTTTCAAAGACACGACATACAGGCCATATATAGAAGAAGTCCTGACAAACATTACCACCGGTGTCAAGATGGCTCCCGGAGGGGGCAATCCAGCCGCCTCTCCCGAAATAGTTTGTGTGTCGAAGCCTGGAGAGTTGGTGTATCAACTCCCTGGGAAAGGACTTACAGATCATTACGACAGATGTCACAAGATAAGTGAGGGTGCTTTAGCTTCTATCCTCGTCGGTACACAGTACATCATTCTCTGTCCGTCTTTCTTTTCAATGACTACTGGACCAACCACAGCAACATGCCCCTACGTCAATCGATGGACAAACAACTTCAACGATCACGACAAGGGGAGAAGTCTGATCAACTTTCAGATCTTCGCTCTCATGCATGAGATTGCTCATTTCTATCTTTACGCCACAATTCAAAGTCATATCGATATTTACGAAATCAACAATTGCGTGAAACTTGCTGCAGAGTACGCGAGAGGAAACGCAAGGAGCTATGACTTTTATGTGGCAGGTACGTCAAAGTTCTTCGTGTCCTCTGGGCGTCTAGCGTACCGCATAATTAACACATGACAGTGATCAATTCTAACTGCACCTCATTCCCGAAGGCTGCGAATGGACGCGATCTTCTTGCTTTGGATGATCCCCTACTGGGAAATATAACAGAGTCTTCACCATCGCTTGCAAATTCCAATATGGACATGATTTGGGCTAGCGGTATTTCGCTCTCTGAGACGGTTCCGACTCCAAGTAATCAAACTATGTAATGGGACATGTTGTGTCTATTTTTGCCGAAAGTAGTGGATGGGTCCGATATAGTCGTACAAGGAAATGTATACGATAACGGTTTTCGCAAATCCATCATGTCATCACCTGTGCGATATCCGACCCTCCGATCCTTGACCCTACTACAAGACGCTTGATCGATGAAGCCTTTTCATGTGAAAGATCAATTTTTATGCTCTATTTGCCTCCATGTCTCCGTCCGCTGCCACTGCTGCCTCACGTTGGTGCTTGAATGTCGGGCTTTCCGACCAAGATTTCATATCGTCACAAGCACCAAGTCTTATACAGAACAACGCATGGTCTTAAAGGATGTGAATTCCAGTGCAGCATCTGTTCTACCGCCTCGAAAATGCATACTTCTCTGTTTGACCTGCATGCTTTTCCACTTACAAGCATAATTCATATATCCAACATCAAAGACTTCGCCCAATCCCTTGCAGCTCAGCAGGTGATACATGTGCCAGCGTTGAATCAGCCCGAATCAATTTTTGTCTGTGTAAAGATCAATATTGCACTGCTCGTCACCAGCACTCGTGCTAGCCATCACCCTCGTCACATAGCCACACCCGAGATGTCAGCACCTTGCCAAATACCTCTTACATCTGAGCAACCAGGAAAATCACTCAGTCAACCTTCTCAGCATCCACAGAACATTTGACGAGACACTCAGCCTCTCGGCAAATCCACGAGCTGCTACCCAAATTTGGCAAGGCCAGCGCACGGCTATGTCCGCTACACTTTTATCTAACCAAATGAGGCTAGCAGCTCGTAGAATCTCCAAGCGGGCGCGAGCGGTGGTGAGGATTAGGGAATATATTCGCTAAGCTCAATATTCCGGCTGAGGCTGAGACGCAGGAGTTATGGCATGGGAAGCATGGGTGGATATATATAAGGAAGCCCTCCCAGCTCGTTCGAACCTCAATTTGCAAAATACGTTTCATCACGCCCAAGCACACAACCAAACACAACCTTGAACGCCTTTCTCATCTTCAGAGCCACAACAAGCAATTTGCGAAACATCCACCACCAATTCATTGACGAGCCCTATTTGAACCTTTCATAGCCTTCCTTGTCGCACTGGGATTCTCTAGTAATGATGCTTCCCTCCGAGTCTCTCGCAATCGCCGAGCTTGTCATCTATCCGCCCATCCTTTTGGCCAACATTTTTGTCCTCCTTCGACATGGTTTCAACAGACAATTAGGCTGGATTTTCCTTACCATCTTCTGCATCATACGTATCATAGGTGCCGGCTTCGGTGTTGCTGCCGGGATAAAGCCAAATGACATCCATGATATAGAGTGGAGCGCGATACTGGGATCCGTGGGTATTAGTCCACTGCTTTTGGCGACCATGGGCTTGTTGAAGAGGATGTAAGTACAGCCACACATTACGCTGTTCGAATCTCAGATCATAGTGCTGATGGCGCGAATAGTATCGATGAAACCTCTGAACGGGCTCCTAAGTCGCAGGCCAGCGAGCCTCAAAGATGGGAGAAGGTGATTCGTTTCATTCCAGTCATTGGTCTGATGTAAGCAAGCTCTTGCCCCTTGAAGTAGCCGCCGCTGAATCAGGATACCAGATACCGCATCCTCAGTTCGCGCGCAACAGCCACATCGCTCCGCAGCAAGCTCCTCCAACTCCTGACGATTCCAGCCACAGTCGCCCTTATCATCTGCATCGTTGGAGGCGTTGATCAAACAAGCTCAAGTCTGTCCGAAGAACGAGAAGGCAAAAGCTTGGTAAAAGCAGGGCTTGTACTCTTCGTGGTGATCTACGCCTGCATTTTCCTACTCGCAATAAAAAGCGCATCGGCCTTCAATGCCGTCCCCGTCGGCGAGAAGCGCATTCTTGCAGTCGTACTATTTGCTCTACCGTTGTTGGCTATCAGAATAGTCTGGAGCTTGCTGGCATACTTCAGCCATATGTCGACCTTCTCAATCATCAGTACAAGCTCAAAGGACGTCGTGGTACGGGCTGTGATGTCGATACTCGAGGAATTTTTGATCATCATCGCATACACGGTGGTTGGTTTAATGGTGCCGCCGGCATATGAATCTCCATTTGATGCCGAGGAGCGCAATCTGCCTGTCAACGCGGCCACGAAAACAGCGGAAGTCCAGAGAACTTGGTGAGGGATGGTTTCTGAAGCTTGGTCATGAGGGGAAGGCAAAGTCAACAGCATTTCGAGGCCTTTGAATTGTCTTCCACGCCGATAGTTGGACGTGACCGTCTTGCTAGATTTCGGAGTTGGTATCGTGGGTTCCTGGTTGATAGCAATACAATTCTTTCCATCAATTTGGGAGGTCCGAGACCAAGAGTCGTCCCGATGCCGTGCGTCAATGCCTTTCAAAGAAGTGACCCAATGATACCAATCACCAAATTTCTGTAGATTTTTACCAATCAAGTAGCTCCTCGTCCGGGCGCTGTTTGTCAAATCGATCAAATGCAGTAAGTGCTTTCTGCGTCTTCAGCACTTTTGAAAGAGACGATGCCTGCCTAATACCCATCAATCTTCCTAATTTATCAAGTTGTATGATACACCAAGCCCGCATACTAGGGGAAGTGGTATCCATCGTTGCTGCAACGTACAGCGGCCACAGCAAATTTGTTCCCGCCGCAGCTCTTGGTATATATGTAGAACAACCCCCGGGTTGACTTTCGCCGAATATGAAAGGAGCGCTTGCGCATATACCATCCTTCATTTCTGCTAATACAACCTCTGAATGCCGCATTTGAGTCAAGTCATAAGTCGGATAGTGAGAAAGCCATTTCATCATTTCTTCGTGGACGAGGATCCGAGCGCAACGCCATAAATTCCAGGCAGCTACGACCCAGGTGTTGGGGTAAACATGGTAGTAGTCAGAGCAAATAGAGTCTGATGGAACTGCCTGTACGACCTTGAACCTTAGGAAATCAGGAAACATGTCAGCCCAAGCTACCAAGTCTTGGTCTATTGATTTAGCGGTGGTAATGAAGGCAGGATCGTCCAGCACAGCACACTTATCATATACTCGCAGCTGGCAAAGTCGCGCAATTATTTGGAAGAGATCCATTCCACGCTGTGATGCCTTGTTAGGTTCATACCCCTGAGCAGCCTTTGACCATTCAACGATCTCGGGAGGAACAACCTTTCGTCTCTGGATACAATCTATCAAGAGCTGATTGCGAAGATGGTTGAAAATATTGCGGCCAAGAGGAGACTGTATTTGCTCCTGACCGCGGACCTTAGCGATTGCAGTGGCACCATTGATATGGCTTGCCCATGCTTTGAGCGACTGGGGGGTGGCACATGTGACCAATTCAAAAAGTCCTAGTAGCATGACTGTCATCAACGTTGCATCTGCTTTCGCAGTCTTGGGATTTTGCAAAGAAGTATTAAGGGACCTCAGTACCTCCGATTGCTTTTGTCTCGCCCAAATCATGCTTTCTCGATCTGTTTGCATGTTTGAGATGCCTGCCATACCGATGGCTGAGATGATACCAGGGAGTGCACTATATGCCGATTCATGGTTGTAAACCTTTGGAAGGTAGTTGGCGTAACTTGTCGGAGATGTAAGGTCCTCGGATACATAATGATGAAAGAAGAATCCGCTGCCTTGAAAGTCCATCGGCGCGGACATAGACCGGAGAGCGAGCTGATTGTACGCTGCTACTTCATCTGGTGTAACGAGTGCATTCGCACTTGATGCTTCCCAATAGGTGAAGTCATCAGGTGGTTCAGAGATTGGGGAAGGGTAGCAGTTACTGCTCCTCTGTGCTATCTTTGTAGACTTCGCCTTACTAACAACGCTTCTAGTTTCATCGCGAAACTTAAGATCCTGTTCATCTCGATAACCAGGACATTCTCTGTGAGCTCTTCTGCATTGGCCACAAGAAGGAACAGATTGATCACACTTGGCCTATCAGCATGAATAGAAACATAGGGAACGGTTCGAAAGCTCTGATACGAGAGTAATCCATAGAATGCAACCGGGGCTTTGCTTACCTTTGTACGTTTGGCACGACAGGCACCACATCCCTTACTTGGTTTTCCACAGTACACCATCTTAGCGCGTAGAGTAGGATGTTCAAGTCAAATACCTTGAATGCCAATGCAGAGACCCCACTTCATCTCAATGGGTGGACATATCAAGACCGAAGGATGTTTAGAACATGCAACATTGCAATTGGACGGTAGTGGTTTCTAGAGATACTATCAGAATCGAAAGGAAGCAGGAAAGGTAAGCGGGTCAGGCAGCAATCCAATCTTCGGTGGAGGCTGATGCCTGGTCTCTATACAGGAAATGCGGTAGTGATCAGTCGACTGAAGCTTCAAAAGATCTTAGCATTCTCTACGTATACACCGGTATAATCACAAAGTTGTTAGATGAATAGGAAGAGCTGAGACGCTGAAACACGATGGAATCTGTGAGGGATAGCGTATGGCGCAGCATCACAATCTGATACTCCGCCTACCGTAGAACTAATTCTATGAGAACAGTGCGAGAGTGCCTGGCTCAATGGGTGCAATAGACCTCCGTAGTAAGAGTGCAGGGCTTGCTTGGGCTTTATTCCAGAGACGGGGGCGCTGCAATACAGTCAATGCTTCAACTTGAGTTCCTCATTCAAGTCCGCCTGACTAGTCATCCTGAGGTTAAGCTACCATCCAGTATTTAGACCAGTTTTCCACAAGTGATGGTCAATGTTTATCGGACTCACTGAGCTCCAAAGGATGATAAGATCCCCCAGGATCCCTCACAGTCTTGTCATAACAGTATGATAGGAATTTGTGACTATTCAGTCCAGATTAGCGGCTCGGAATGTACTGAATGGATTGGTCGACAGTATTTCGGACATAGCAGTATCTGTTGCGTCGGACAGATTCATTTATTGCGTCATAGCGCTTGATAAGAGTCAAGCGGAGTCCTTTTCCTAAATCCTACTTTCTCAACAGCTCCCTCATTTTCCTATCTTTACCATCAGGAACTGAAACCCTTTTTAATGGTTTGTGAATATATGGTCTTGGAAGTAAAATCATCTTCAGCTTGTCCAAATTGACTATCATCTTATCTCCTCTACTATTTTCGAATTTGACGGCTCAGGCAGCGTCCTCTTCACGATGGAACCCTGGCATGTCCTTGTGACTGGTGCTTCTGGGTACATGTAAGTAGTATTATTGCACAATCGAGCACCAGGAACATAAGACTGATCGAAAACCTTGAGCCAGCGGTGGCACCATCCTAACAAGACTTATGCAGTCCCGAGACCAACAACTGGTCGATTGTGAAGTCACGGCTTTGGTCCGAGGTGAAGACAAGGTCAGAATTCTAGAGAAAAAGGGTATTAGGGCGATATCGTTCGATGATCTCGACCATACCGAGCAAGTTCAAAACATTGCGTGTCATTTCGATGGTATAGGTTTATGCGTTGTGAAATTCATTCAATGCACTAAGATTGTGCGAAATACAGTAATCGTTCACACAGCGTCTGGATACCATGAAAGCGGTGCAAAGGCTTTGATACGAGGTCTAGCCATGAGGAAAAGAAGAATCGAAAAGGATGTGCATTATATCCACGTAAATCACGCGACGACATACATGGGGAATGTCAATTGACTTTTCTCACTAGACTTCGGGAACTTCCAATCTTGGCGATCAACCCATCACTGGCCAATACCACGAAGATCATATCTTCTCCGACAAAGAAGACATCTACGGCTACGAGAAAATGCGAAACGAGAAGCAGCCTTATGCTCAACGCCAAACAGATCTCACAGTCATCCAAGAAGGCCTCGAGACCGGCGTTAAGACTCACATTATTATGTCTCCACTTATCTTTGGTCTAGGAACCGGTTACTTCCACAAGCTCTCCATCCAGGTACCCGGCATAATCCGCGCAGCCATAAAATCCGAGCAGGTGGAGGTCATCGGTGACGGCAAAGGTATTTGGGATCATGTGCATGTCGAGGATCTCGCTATGTTGTACGAAGTCTTGGTCGTCAGAATCCTTGCTGGCCAAGAAGTGACTAGTGGGGAGAGGGGCATTTACTTCTCCGCGAACGGCACTCATAGCTGGCGCGAATTGGCAGAGGGTCTAGCTGATTCTATGCATACACTTGGTGTCTCCAAGACAGAGCAGATAAAGAGTATTAGCTTAGAGGAGGCGGCACAAAAGTGGGCGGGTGGCAGCGAGCTACTTGCTGAATTAGGCTTTGCATCCAAGTATGTGACTCTTTCCTTTTGAACTCTTGTCTCTTTTTCTAGCTGATGAAATTCGTTGTAGCTCTCGAACCAAGTCTGAGGTCAGTCGGAGCTTGGGTTGGACACCTCGCAAGACAAAGGCAGACTTTACCAATCACTTCCAAGCTGAGGTGGAAGAGGTTTTGAAGGAGCAGGAGCCTCCTTCACCAACCACTCATAAATCACGGTGGAGGATTCATCATTGAGAGCAAGGACATTCCTTCAAATGACCAACAATTCTTCGCGGGATGAGAAGCGCGGCGTTGATCTTGAGTCCAGGCTGGTATAAATGTATTAGACTCGGCAACATTCATCATGAATGCTGTGCTTATTCTGTTTCACCCGTCCATAATACTCCTTTCGTTACCACCTGCTTACAAGTGTCTCTCCCTTCTCCAGACTAAAGGGTAGCAAAAGCAGCACCGCGACCAGCTTTTTAGCTCTTGGCCATGTCGAGAGCATATGCTTGCGTGCTTTCAAGGTTGCGATTGAGCGCAAGTCTAGGCACCGACCTTATGTGAGACGAAGGACTAGGTACCTCAGAAACGGGACGCATCGACTAGTGTGAGCAAGCTAGAGAAACGGTGCGAGCACATTCGTAATAAATATGTCTACAGCAGCCATGAAACTGTGTTGACCACTGCGCCATAGCAAGCCAGAATAATGAGGGTAAGCACACCGACGTCTGCTTTGAGCAGCTACACGGGAGAGACAAATGGGACATGAAGGAATATCACTCCTAAACAAAGTAGACGCAAAAATGTACGAATACTTGTCACCCATCTTGCCCTTCCCGATCCCCATTCCCACTCCTCTTAATCGACCCCATCCCCAACGGCGACCTCAAGAGAACCCCAGGCCTTTCCCAAAATTGGAATTTCGTTTCCCACGGCCTATTCCCCACAACCAGAAACAGCCTCAATCCCTCAACCACATCGTAAGCCTGCCGCCACGTAAAATATTTCTGACTACCCTCAATATTGGTCAACAGGAATTCAATGTTATCTCCCAGCGGTCCCATCGAATACGGACCCACAACTTGGTTCTTACTGATGGGATCGATGGTAGGAAGACCACTAGGACCGAAATCGCTGATGGCTTCAGACATGCTGTGTTGTGTTAGCGCGATGAGGCCGTCCAGGGCTATAGGATCGAGAGCAGTGCGCCGGAAGCCGAAACCGATGCGGAGGTAGATACGGCTGTTGGGAACTGCGAAGCCGTAAGGTAGAAGCGGATTAGCGGCGGAGTTATTCACTTGTGTCAAATTTGAGAGGATTAGCGCAGAAATGTTAAGTGCGTCGTGACTGCCAAAGTCAGTGGCAGAAAGGTCTTGAGTTGAAATTAGTGGGCTAGATTGTAGAGAGACGGCGGACGTGATCAACATCATGTAGAAGGATGGCGTAAGCCCATGCATCATGTATGTTGACGGAGAGAGGCTTGTGAGGTATAGGGGCAGGATTCTCTTAGGGAATGTCTGCAGCGTTGTCTATGAGCGCGGATCAAGGCTCTATGCGCAGCCATCCGGCGCGTGTTCGTTAATACTATCCTTTCTCGCAAAAATCTGCCGTGGACATCATCATCCAATAAGTACGGTGGGTCTTGAGTGGACGAAAATTTTGAGGTGCATAGACGAAATAGATGGTACAGTATCCGGTCACTCCAAACTTGTCAGAGGCAGTAGGCCAGCGCTGGCAGCGAATCTCAGCCAAGTTCTAAGGGCACATAACGACATCTCGGTGTATGCGACGATAACGAAAGCATAAGCGGTGGAACTGATGGCTATCGTTTGAGGATGGTGTGATTCTATTTCAGGATCCTTCAGGATTCGTATGGTTGGCTCTCTTCTATCCAAAACCATGTTAGTCACCTCCAGTAGAATGGGAACAATCGACACAGTATTCTTGAGAAGTACAGCCACACGTAGATAGCTATTCAGCAAGGGGAGAATAGGAGCTGCAACTAGTTCAGGCTAGAGTAAGCTTCTTGTCTGTAAACCACAAGAATACCCACAGTGCTGATTCAGGACGACGGGCCAGAAAATGACCTATGCAAGCATATGTATAATTGAATAGCACAAGGAACGTGATCTTTGAATCCGTTAAGAATATCTCAGTCTTGAGGAGCTTTGTGGAGAGGCGCTTGGTGAAGCGGGTGCGCTGGAGACAGAAGTGCGTGGCAAGTTGCATATCAAGCTATCCATTTCTCATTGCTGGAATCAAGGCTGTCCTTTCAGTTGTCGACTCATGAGATCGAGGGAAGCAGAGGAACTAAGTAATCCGCCGTTCAATTTGGCGAATTCTGCTCATTGATTGTCTGGCGAAGATTTGTAAGTACTGTCCACTCTCAAAAGGGTGAAGCAAATTGTTGTTGATAAGGACATACTGGCATTCGTATATGTTCATCTTAAAGAGATGACGTCAATCTATGGCATAACCATACAACAGATAAATACAAGCAGGCACGAGATATGCTATTGCTCTCTTACTCGTAGCCGGATTAACACCGCATTCCATCGAAGAGATCCGGTTTTCATGAATGTATAAGACAAGGAGGGGTCTTGTCACTCGATTTGAGCAACAGCAATGAAACATGTCCCAGGATCCGGTATCAGTCGGGAGGGCTCAGGCGAAATACTTGGAACAGTTTCTGACTATGTGGCGCACTTCATGGATCCCAATCGTCATTACAGGTTGAGTGTTCATTACTCTCAACGGTGCCAACCGCACAGCGTGAGATCAAATGGCCTTGAACCATTATCAAGATGCTGAGCTCCATGCGATTGTAAAACGGCTGGACTCAACCTCTTCCGACCTCGATTGCTGAATACAGATCCCACCGACCTTTGACGATTGCTATAGCATTTTGGTAAGCTTTGATGGTGCTCCACAGAAGAAACAATACCTCAAGCCACGGTGTGGGACTGTTTATCAATGTGCCTCCTCGCTTTGAGAGTCTAAGCAATACTTGCACAAAAATTGGTGTTTCTCTTCAGTAGCTCATACAGCTCCAACGGAGTCAACGTCGCTAAACATTGGGTTCACAATGACGGGCTCAACCTGAGTAAATTTGAATTCTCTGCGATCGAGTTGACACGGTCAAACGTAGATGCGTATTCAGATCGATATGCCTATATCCAACGATTGTTGAAACAAAGCCCATCCTAAGGGTCTCCGAAATCGTACATACATTTCAATAGCTACATACCTCAGACAATTTACCTTCCCGCGTTCACAATTTTTAAGCTTGGGCAGCAACGAGTGCGATCAACGCGGCGCCCACGCCACTCCCATCTTTTGCAATCCCAATCCTGATCCTCTTCTCGCCCTCTAGGGCCAATTCAGGGATACTCCTGAATGCTTCCCTAACGTAGTCTTCAAATCCTGGATAGTACTCTACCAGACTGCCATCAACCCCAATGTCAACTATGTCATCGTTGACTGAGCCACCCTTTGGAAGGTGGTTGCCTGTGGCTATAACGATTGCGCCCATCGCTACAGCACTGAGACGAGCGGATCGTTTACCAATGGCGTTCGCGAGGAGCTTGACAGCTTCTGCGTCCTCAGTGGATGCGGCGTCGACGCCTAGATCCTTGGAAAGAGTCTGTCGGACGACACGAAGGTCAGGAGTACTATCAGCAGCGACTATCGAAAGGACAGATGTATCGAGACCCCATGGCTTGTACAGTGCCGAGTCTTCTGCTATACATGTAGTGGAATGGAGCGGGTTTGTGCCAGAATGCTCGTCACTGAACAGCATCGCATTCGGATTCCTGACCAACGCAAGTATTGCTTGTCGAAGAATTTCGCCAAGAAACATGCCGGACACTCGCTTTTCAAACATCTGGATGCCAGGATTTGGAGTCACTTTGTCCAATTCTTCATCATAAGG
This sequence comes from Lecanoromycetidae sp. Uapishka_2, assembly GCA_035521555.1. NCBI lineage: Eukaryota > Fungi > Ascomycota > Lecanoromycetes > Lecanoromycetidae sp. Uapishka_2. The sequence continues at coordinate 43,857 of JASZXT010000101.1, forward strand.
TGTGTTTGGCAAGACACTCATCTGGTTGTCGAAGGAACCCCATTCAGTATTCACGATCATTTCGCCGGTGGATTTATCATAGTCACTTCCTTTGAGCGACTCTAGTTTCGTGACTTTGGATAGCTTTTCTACATAGGCACCATTTGTTCCAGTCCCGAATATAGCACCAAGTAACGTTCCTGTTTTTCCAGGGGAGGTATATGATCGTGCCATCAATGTCCCGACTGTATCGTTTACCAGTGCTGCGACCTTGACTGGTAGTCCAAGCGTATCGATTTCGGCTTGTAGCAGCTCACAGACATCTTCTCCTACTGCATCTTGAATATCAAAACCCTTTGTCCATCGAGCCAGTGTGCCTTTATTTATCCCCAACTGATTGACGGGAAAGCTGAATGTAAATCCCAGTTGGAAAATCTCAGAGGCTTTGAATTCATCTCCCGCACTCATGGTCTTCCGTCTTTCAATATGCGCTCGATAGTGTTCGTCATGGTGTGTCTTGAGGAAATTCTCAATTTGCTTTGCGAGAAAGGAGAAGAGCTCCTTCGAGGTTCTGGCTGCCATAAGCTCTCGTGGTATAGCAACTTTTGATTGTGTGAGGGAAAACGTCGTATCGCCGTGCAGATTTATGGAGCAAACTCGAAAGTTGGTTCCACCGAGATCCACTGCTAGGTAGAGGCCCTTCTCCGTACCATTGGGAACAGCAGTTACGTATGTAGGAATTTGGCTCATAGAGGTTCCGGTCTTTTGCAATCCCTCATGCATCTGTTCTATAAATGCCTTCACACCCCTATTCAGATCTTCCGCTGGATATTCAAACTCTCCTGCCACCCGTCTCGCTTCTTCGAGGAGAGACATCTTGTGCCGCCGCGTAATGGGTGGAGGGGCTTCGAACAGATTTGACTCGGTGCAGACAGGTGATGGCTCTCTTTTACCCTCGGATTGCGATACCGTGAAAGGGTCTTCCCAGACGACAGGAGGAAATCTAAGGATTTGAATTACAAAGACAAGGAGAAGAACAGCAAAGGATAGAAATTGAGCAGGGGTGATGCAAGGACGACGAGACAGCTTGGGCGATAATTTGAATTCGTTTGAGGAGCATATGATTGGTACAGAGGAAGATGTTCCGAATATGGAGGGTATATGCGAGCGTAGGGGAGCCAGAGCGGCGGTTTGTGGGGTCAATGGCGGGGAAGGCGGAGAACGAAGTATGTGCCTAAGGTAGTGGGAAGCTGGGTTTCTGGGAGAGCTCGCTCTTGTATCGAAGGTGGCCGTAGCCTTTTATGCTTGCACTTGTCGAATGTTTTGCTCAATCTCATTGAAGAGCTTGCTGTAGAGTGGGGGAGCTGGTAGTGTTTACTCTGTCAGGATGCGGGGAATCTCCGTGTCTGCACTTGGGCTTCCACATTTGACCTTGAATTGTACCTTCGACCAATGGTGGCTTCTCCAGTAGCAATAGCACTGGAAAGGGCCCTCCCAAAGCTCATACGGCACTAGGAACTTAATGACAATTGGCTTCGACCGTGAAGGACTTGCAGCTATCAGCCCTATCGATTTCGTTAGAAACCTCCGGCCTTGGCATCAACAATTCACGTTCAACAACCTTGACAACCTTCTGTTGAAATTGAATAAGTTGCCATCTTAGACTGCTCCCTGCTTACGTCAAAATTACCGAAACCAGAAAAAGCATTTCCATCTGCGGCGCCGTCAAGCGCATCAAGCGAGGTTTCCCAGTCTTCAGTCGCACGAGGGCACTTAAGACCCTACTTATCATGGGCTCCGGCTCCTCGAAGCCTGCTCCATCCAGCACTCAGCATGTGTTTGCCAGGTATGAATACAAAACCCACGCATTGGCTCATGAGATGTTGTCGCTGATGGAAAGCAGCGATACCCCCGTCCGCTTCTCCCAAGAACTCGTAGATGCCCTACAAGCGTCGCCAGAGGTACGAGAAGCTGCCATTGAGTAACACGAAGTAATTAGACTAACAAATCTGATATTATTAGACAGACAGTACCCGTGCCTCAGACCTAGAACTCCACATCCAATCCCGCGTCGCCGCAGAACTTAAGCGCCTCAATGCCTCAGCCTCCCAGCAGCTTAAAGATATTGAAGACTCTATTTCCTCATCATCAGACAAAACTACCGAATCGTCCAACACAGCTCCACAGCCTCACGTACCAGATCAATCCGCGTCTCACGGCGGTGCCGACCATAAAGCGAAAGCCGAGGGAGATAAGTTGAGGGATCTGAGTAGAGCGAGTGTACAGAAAGAGATTGATTTGCTGAAGAAGAAGCTGGAGGAGAGGAAGGTGAAGGAGGATGATCAAGGGGTGAAGAAGGCAAGGGAGGAGGTAGTGAGCTGCTTGAGAACAAATGACCGGAGACCGTTGGACTGTTGGCGGGAGGTGGAAGCTTTTAGAAGAGAGGTAGGAAGACTGGAGGGAGCTTTCCTGGGGAAGGCTCTGGAGTAGTTGGAACCGAGAATCAGAGGGAAGGACACGGTCAAGGGACTCTGTATATGTAGATTCAATAGGTTTATTGGCCAGGGGGCCAGTTGACTGCTCTTATGTTTCACCAGTCGCTCCTTCTTGTACATATCACCTATTAGCGCCCTGGAACTTCAACCCAAGCTCTGCACGTGAGCGGGTTCTCGTATCTCATCGACGAAGTTCATGTTGGGCGTACCACGTCATGCACCTTTGATCCCAGAGATCGGTTTCCTGTTGTATGAAAGCTGCTCGAATAGGGCCTCAGTGGCGTCTGGCAGATGCGCCAGACATAGATGACACATTTCAGCTAGTCGCCTGTTCTTTCCATAGGATGATGTCTTTTCCCCCATGCATATCTCATCCATTCTTCGATTCTCCAATCCTGATGCCCGCATTCGTCCCCATATCTTCCGCCTCCTCCTCCACCACCACGCCTGCTTTCGCCCTCAAATGATCGCCAACACCCACCCTTCTTCTAACGAGCCTCGCCCCACTGGGACTCAATTTCCTATAGTATTCCTCCACCACCTGCTCCTCCACCACAAATCCTCTTTTCGCGTACCACTCCAATGCTTCCTCATTCGCTTCCCAAACATGCGCATAGACCTCTTCCACGTCCTCATAGTGTGTAATACTGGTTCTGATTGTAATGTCAAGAAGAGCCGAAGCAATACCAAAAGAACGATATGGCGCCAGTGTTGCTAAAGTTTGGATGTAGAGTGTTTTTCCTGGCTTGCAAGGGGCTGTAGCTGAAGGAAGGGATTCGAGACAGCATTGAATACCTGCTACTACTCGATCGGAGGATGGATATGGTCGGACAATGTTGCTTGCCGGTTTCGCTGGCTCGTGCCAAAGAGCACATAGAGCGAGGGATGAAGGACCGGAAATGGCGACGGAGTCTTGGTAGAATTTGTCCGGATAGCGAATTGGGAGGAGGAGGGTTATGAGACGCCGATAGGCGGGCAGGTGAGTAGGCGTTACAGGCTCGATCGAGACTTTCTCTGGGAGTGGCTTGCGGGCTTGCATCATTTTGGGCGCGCTATGGCCGTCTTGAGTGGATCTGGGAGGCGCCATAGCTACCGTTCGTTACATTCACGTACATTAGAACGAGAGCTGAATTCATGATGTCTATCCCTTCGGTGGTGGTAGTCATGTTAATTGATACAATTCGAAATCCATGATTGATATCGCGCTTGACCCGCGCGCTTGCGGCCACTAGCACGAAGATATATTCAGCAGGTCCTCTACTTGATACCCTTGAATCGTGCATTCAATCAACATTTGGTAATATTACTCGTATAGCAGAACAGAGTGAAGTCGACTGAAACGACCGTGCAACACCATGAGGAGATGTCAACGACAGCATTCAAGGTGCTCTGAAAGGGAAGCAAGATGTGATATTGCTATCGAAAAATTCAGGTTTTCGATACATTTCTCATAAAGTACTCTTCTCACATCTTAGTAAGACCGCAGGTAATCGTCACGATGTTCAAGTCCACCGTCCTCTGTCAAAGTAATGCAAGAATCTCGCAGCCTTGCAAGCCTTGTGACTCGCTTCTCTTCAGCCCTATAATCACGTGACCCACATCATCCCGCTAGTGTAACATCGATCAAGCGAACTCCTCGACCACGACCTCAGCGCAGACCGCGATTCTCCAATTGTGTATCACAAGTCGTCATCATGCGTACTTACGAGGATACCTTCAGCGGTCAAAAGATCTACCCGGGCAAGGTGCGCTTCTCCTATATCATGTTCACTCCTTCACCCACCCGATAAGGGAGACTTGCACAAGCCGCGGCGGGCTTCTCTCGGAAAAAGGTTGATGTAAATTTTGTACGAAGATATCTAATACATATATTGATCTTAGGGCAAGCTCTACGTCCGTGGCGACAGCAAGATTTTCCGCTTCCAGAACGGCAAGACCGAATCCCTCTTCCTCCAACGCAAGAATCCGAGACGTATTGCGTGGACTACATTATACCGAAGGCAGCACAAGAAGGGCATCTCTGAGGTATGTGAGATCGGGCTTTGAGACATATACGATAGGCTGTGCTGGTGGTGACAGGTGGTGAATTACACAAGGGGAGAACATGGAAGATTCGCAGTCTGCTTCCAGCTGCAGGCCATCTCGCCCAGCCCGCGGCACCACCGTCATATCTTTCAGTCACTCTATTGTGCTAACACCCTCCTCCTCATAGGAAATTGCCAAGAAGCGTACCCGCCGTACCGTCAAGCAACAACGTGGCATCGTCGGTGCCTCCCTCGAAGTGATCAAAGAACGCCGCTCGCAACGACCCGAAGCGAGAGAAGCAGCACGGAAAGAAGCGATCGCTAAGGGCAAGGATAAAAAGGCTACTGCTGAGAGCAAGAAAAAGGCTGAGAAGGCTAAGAGTGCGGCTTCGAGCGCGAGAGGACAACCGGGGCGGATTCAGAGCAAGATGGGTGCAAAGGGGGCGCCAAATAAGGCAACAGGGAAGACACGTTGAGAATATAGGGTGTGTTGGCTAGAGCAATGGCGCGTATGCATTCATTGGGATCAACATGGACGCTTTAGCTAGAGCGAGGCTCATGAAATCAAAGATCTTGTTGCATTGAAAGGATTAGCACCATGCCTGTTGCACGTTGAGTGAATTACTCCCCATTTCGTGTTTGATACGACGATGTCTTCCCTATATTCTACTAAGCAGTCGCTTGAACAATCATAAAGGGCAGTGGTCCACATGATTGCCACCATTCAGGGTGAATCTCCTCTTCTTTGAGCGCACCGACTCAAACTCGACTTGCTAAGCACACTAAAGTAAGCTCCAAAGGCATCTGTATCGCCAATACATGCAGACAAGGCCGGCACAACAGTCCCACTTATTCCCCACCGTATAGACTGGACATTCTCAAAGCCTCGAGAATTATGGAGAAGTTGGGCACGTAGAAGGAGAAAGACTAGCAAAGGTTTCAGCAAACAAGCCTTTGTTCTGCATACATAAACACCATGGCAGCTATTGGTAGTCCTCGTGTGAATAAGTTACATAGCATGGATCTGACATGGCAGATTAGTAGAGGTACTGAAGGCATGTAATGTAGCGAAGGTACGGTTGACAAATGAAATCGGACATCCCAAACTAAAGCAGAAGCAAACAACAAAGGAAAAGCATTCCCATAATTCAATTGCATGCATGCTACACAATCTCTACCAAGCCACTATGCCACACACCACAAAGCTAAAACGGCTCTAGGGGTCCACCTTGCTCCCATGCGAAGAACCCAGGTGGAGGCGTCAGGCCTGTTAGGAACTGTCCTCTTCAAGCTTCACATCCGCTTCACTGTCGTAGAGGTAACGCCTATAGATTAATTAGCAAGATACCTAATGCCTTAACAAGTGCACTTACAGCCCTCTCCTATCCTCAATCCGTGGGTCTCCGCCCTGCTCAAACAGCTTCATGACGACATCGATCCAGTCGCCCCACTTCTGCTGCAGCTGACAGTCAACGACCCAAGATAGGTCCTCTCCCAAATCTTTTTGACATGTTTTCATGGCATCAAGAGCTGTTTCTGACATGTCTTGTTCATGCATTTGGATATCTAGAGCAAAACTTAGCCAAGTGTCGAACCCTGCGGGCCATCGTGATTGATAAGAGGGTCTTGATTTGTTGAATTGATTTCAGATCGAGCAATTGCCGGCTTCTCATCAAGGATAAAGGGAAGGTAGGGGAATGTAATTGAGCAGGATGTCACATACCCATCTTTCGTTTGGTAAGATATAGGCGCAGTTCTGCGACTACCTTGCCGTCAAGAGAACGCAGCACTATATTACTGGCAACCCATTTGAAACATTCACTGACGTATTCGTTCCATACTTTTTGGACACAGTGCCAGTCGACGTCATCCTCTGTCAGATATTAGCCAACTGGAGCGGTGTGTGATACATGATAGGGCAGCTTACCTGTCAAACCAAGCGCGGCCAGTCTGGCAGCCCTCTCCTCTGTTCGTTTCCTTGCCCTCTTTTCCTTCCAATCTGCGAGAAGGAGAGCTTGTTGTTCTTGCAAGCGTTGGAGTTGTCTAGCTTGGTCACGCCTGTGGTCGCCGCGCCGAGAACATAGTGTAGCTGAGCCATTATGGCTGAAGCGGTGCTGAAATGGACGACCATGCGTTTGAATGGCACCATGCCTTGTGATTCCAGCATGATGGGGGCGATGATGGGAAATGGGTGACCTTGCCCTGGATGGGCGCTGGGGGGGCTGTTCTTTCGCCATAATTGTAGTGTTAGGAATGAGCTTAAGCAGTATTTGGGAGTGAACGTCTCAAAAGTGAAAGCTGTTAAGCCGAAAGATATTGAACCGAAGAATGTTAAGCCAATTGTCAACAGGGGTAGCTAGCTATTGAGAACTTGAGGCAAAATCTCACACGTAGAAGAGTAGTTGCTCAGTATTTATGAGATAGTTGAGAGCACGGGATGAGATACCCTTCGATGTGTTCATCTTGGAATAAGATGAGCATCTCAAAATAAGACGAGCTGCTCGTTTAAAGTAAGACGAGCAGGTTATTTCACCGAATAGGTTCTTCTAAGCTATTCCGGACAGACCAGCCAAATTCACATAGAGAGCGCAAGGAGCTGCTAAAAGACTATTATACGCATTTGATTAGGCAGTCTTTGTTGATTAGCTAACATAAAGAGGGTGCATTTGGGCGTTTGAAGGTGATCCATAGCGGCACATGCGACAACGTGTGCACTCTGCTCGTGGTTTCCTCAATAAAACCCAGGATCAAGGGTTAGATGCTACATTGAAATGTATTGTAGGAGTCGCAGACAGTCAATAGGTTATCAGAATAGATACATCATAAGGAGATTGCCATTCAGCAAACAAACCTTGCATGGGCTTGTAAGTTAATGAGACCGTCCCAGAGGAAGCCCATTAACCCATTGTATAGACGAAGAATGTCATAGATATCAGACAGCTTGAACAAGGATGACTCCGACCATATGATGCAGCGCAACGTGCCTGTAATATTCGTACTGTACAGTAGTGCGTCTATACAAAATTTCATATCGTAAGGTAGGTATTCTAGACTCTGCGATCCACCAGCAAGGAACCGAGGTTGCCGAGAACTCTATTGAACATTTGACAAACGTAATCCAGGATCAGGGGTGGCTAATCAATCATTGATTATCGTGTGCGACCGTGGGTTCGCAGGCAGAGACACATGGCAAGCAGGCATCGTAGTAGTCGGGAGGAGGCCCGTGCTACGAGCAGGTGGAAATTGCAGCTTTTCGGTCGATACTCCGCCCCCACGCGGAATTCGCAATAGATATTTGGAATGCTAGCCAAAGGAAAATTTACAGCCATTATCATTCACCGTGGGAGATGATTTCTCCTTTTCGTGGACTGAGCTTGCAGCGTCCCCAATAATTCCTGGCAAGCCTGGCTCGTCAGACAGCCAGGGATGTTTTACTCGGCAATCGTAGCCTAAGAAATATAGGATTCGCACGATCTACAAACCAGTCATTACCTAAGACAAAGTCTGAAGGAGGCGTCTCCGACGTCGTACCGGTACCAATTAGATCGATGCATGAAAAACGCTTCGAGCCCTGCATAAGCGCGTCTATCACGTTCGAGACCTCCAAGATCGACTGAGATTGAAGATTGCGCATCTGGCGTCGATGGTGGAACCTGTCGCAACGGTTTGATTGGCGGAGCAAGCCATGCGAACAAGCCATCAGCTTGCATCAGCTTGCATTGAAAAACGCCACGCGCCCCTTATTAGAATGGAACCTCTTCGGCCCCACGCCCAGCATCGGAGAATTGTCAATGACAGCGTGGAGGTCCACATTGACCGACGACTGATGCCGACCGACGACTGATGCCGACAAATGTTGATGTGATAAAGTCTTGCACAAAGAGCTTTTCGCAACGCAGACCAGATCTGGTTGGTTTCTTAGTGTTGACTTCTGTTCATTGAGGCACGCGACATGCGCGGCTCTTCTCTTTCAAGGGTTCTTGCTGTGCCGTACCAACAGAGAGCTTCATCTCGTAGGAAAGACGGCTCAGAAGAAGCTCGTCTAGTCATCTTCGGCATACTTCGGACATGGGTACCCTGAGTACCCTCGTACCTCACGAATAAGAGTAACGGTGAAGGCTAGCACTTGGCCTAGCCTTGCCGTCTGTAGCTGCTTTACCGCTTGTGCCTGACTGTCCATTCTACGGGCCAGCTGCTGACACGTCCTCTCATATTCAGCAGCGGCCTCATTTGTACTTTGTACTCCATAAGTGTACTCTCCTACTGTGGAAGAAAAGAAGAAAAGCGTAGGCATTATTATTGGAAAGCACAAAGCTGTCACTCATGAAGAATGAAAGTGGACCAAGCTTCCAACACATCATAATTCATACTCTATTTTGACATTTTGTAACTTACACTAGGAAGCACTTCTTAAAGTCCATTCCTCAACCTCCTCACTCCAACCATTTTCTTCTTTGAAAACCATACACTCCGTCTGTGCTGTTATCGTGGGCGCTCATTGTTATAGACATACTTTGGTTCACCCTCGTTCTCTCGTTAACATCACCAAACATGGTCTACTCGCTGACCTACCGTCGTCCTTCACATGTCGACTCCGCTCGAGCTTCAGTCCTTGGGGATGAGAAGACTCAATCCATTGGCGAAGCATCTATTGACTCAGCAGGCACTGGCATGTCCTTTGGCATCCCAAATGCATTGTCCTTCGATCGTATAATGGCCGGAGGCACCTGCCCAGTAAGTACCGTCACCGCACCTCCAAGTCCTTTTACAAGCTTCGGCGCTGCTTGTCTCTGGCCCCAAGCGTGACAATGGCACGAGAAGTTCCATGTTCAGTGCCTCTACATGACCTTCCAGACTCTCTCCCTTCTATCTAGCTACCAAGCTAATTTTTTAACATTTTAGCCATGCACTATCCGTGACTTCATGAACTACCTTATTTATATTGAGCACGCTGCAGAGAACCTACAATTTTACCTTTGGTACAAGGACTACTCGAAGCGCTTCATGGAGCTACCAGAGAACGAGCGTGCACTTGCACCTGTGTGGACAGTGGAACAATTAGAGAAAGACGTACAAGCAATGCAAGGAGCAAATGGTCCAAAGCAGCAAGTTAGTGTTGAGACTGCTGCCGTCTTCAAAGGCACCGATTTCGCCCCACCCCAGGCTAGCGTTGTAGAAGTTAAGGGCAATCCGTTCAACACTCCACCCAGGACACCAAATGGAGACCGTGAGAGTCTGGCTCCTTCTGAGCCTACATGGAGTGATACTGGCTCAACATTACGTTCAAATACCAACAAATCTTTCCACACCAAGGCAGCGGGTGCCTTCGAAGGTGCTGATTTAAAGTGGCAGCCATGCAAGTATTAAATAGTTCTACTACCACCATCGCCGCTAACAGTTTCCCAGTTACAATTCAGCCATTTCGTGAGGAAATCTCACGTATAATTGCCATTTATGTAGCAGATGGAGCACCTCGTCAGCTCAACCTCTCATCCAGGGAGCGTGCTACCCTGCTCCATGCTTTGGCTAACACTACCCATCCTTCGGCATTCCGTAACGTCGTTCACACTGTCGAATGGACTCTTCGTCATCAAGCACATCCCAACTTCATCCGCTGGACCATCTGCAACGGCAACCGAGCTCGTGTCATCTTCGCTCGAGGTCTCGGTGTGGCAGGTATCCTCGGGGGCATTGTTGCGGCAGTCCTCATCACCTTAAGTAACGCTGGCCGTGGGTATAGAGTGCTTTCGGCCATTGGCTTCATGATAGGCATTGCAACACTCATTGCTGCGTGGAAGGGCATGTGTGTCGTGAGTATCTGTAATACAAGGCACCCTATGACACTCGTTAATGACTCTCAGGTCCTTCATGGCATGCACCACCGTCATCTCCGGCCATGGGAGCTTTTCGCTGAAGACGATGAACGACCATCTTTTGACATGGGCAAGAATTCATTCGACACGTTCGCTAGCGCAAACAGCTACGAAGACGAACCCTGGGTCGCCAAATACGACAAACGTAATCTCATCCGCAAAGTCTTTGACCGCGAGGTCTGGATCCAAGAGCCGGCTCTTCGCCAGATCCAGGACACGATCTTCCTGCAGGCTCTCGGCGGTGCCTTGATCATCACTGCCATCTCCGTGGGCATTTTCTGTGCCGTTCCAAAGGGAAACTTTTACTAGGTCGACTGGCTCACAATTACCTCGTGTCCGACCTTATCAGTAATATTCGAGACACACAAATCTAAATTCCATGCACGAAGGTGGAGCCTGCCTCTGCATCTGACGTGCATGCTTACCTTTTCTTTTAACACCTGGCTTCATCTCCGAGCCATGATCTTGCACATAACATCCTCTTCGCTTCTCAACCACAATTACATATACCACTTTGGCTCGGCGCTCATCTGGAAAAGCGTTGGACTACCTCATTTAGTGAATATGCTTGCGAAATGAAGATGCGTTATGGGCGAAACGATAATAGAAGGCGCTGGAGCTGGAAAAGTGGAAGTGACTTGGTGTGCTATTCATTCAATACTACGCTATGCTTATGATTGAGAGGATCATTGCTACTCAGGGCCTTATGCATAATCAAAGACATCATTGCTCAATTCCGTTCTCGGTAGATACGTTTTCAAGCTTTTTCATGCTCATCTCTACATTTGTATCGTTGTCTAATTGCACATCATCAACCTCTTTATTGATTGTCGTCAAATTTACCCGCAAGCTGTGCATCTTGAATGCAGCTTCCCGAAGTGGGGCAATGCGATTCTCATAGGATGTCAAGGCTGCGACTTCTTACGACATTTGACAGCTTCCTGAATCGAATCAAGAGCCCAAGCTGATTACTCTAGACGGCCCGTTAGAGCTTCTCCTTCCCGGGCTCCGACCTGTGTAGTCATTTCTTCTCGTAGTAGTGGGCCATCTCCAACCCTACACGTTTGTAGCCGCATTTCACATAGAAGCCTTCATTCGTCTCTGAGCAGTCGAGAATTGTCTGCGAGGACGTATCAGTATCAAGTCTTCGAGGTTCTCAGGACCAATGCTTTTATTGTCCAGAGGTACATTGGCTGGTAGTACTGACCTTATAGCATCCAACCTTCTCAGCAATGAAGTCCAGTGCCTCTATTATCCTCAACCCTAGCTTCTTTCCTTGCTGGTCTTTATTGACAACGATATCCTCAATATGCCCTACCAACCCGAGATTGTGTATGCTACCCAGAATGCACCATCAGCATCATTTTCCCGGGCATCGTTGACACCACCACAGCACGATTCACCGACTCACAATTTCCGCTCGACCATAACACATCCTGTCCCTACCACCTTGTCGTTGCCGTCACAAACGACTAATACGAAATACTCGTCACCCCTCTTCACCATCCAGTCATACCGCTCTGTCCACGCTTCTTCGCTTATATCCCCCACGCTCGTGAGCACGCGCAGCACATCAAGAACTCCGGCTCTATAGTCGGAGCGTTGAAGAGAGCGCATGGTGTAATTTTCAGGAAGGGCGGCGGTGACAGCTGGGGAGATGAGGGTGGGGCTGAAGAG